>CAJHNH020000916.1:127666-177666 GCA_905116865.2 Candidula unifasciata
GGCCCTGCGCCTTGCCTTGGTTTCGACAGTGCTATCCAGAAGCCGACCGTCCATTAGGAAATGGCAAACTACTGGACGTATATTTGCCTAGAAAAAAACACATCAGCCAAAAAGGATACGCAACTAACATTATGTTGGTCATATGCCTTTGCTATTGTCCGTGTATGTCTTTGTAACTGTGTCTACGCTATTGTTTTGATCTAGACGCCTTTCTCTTAGCTTTGAATCTTACTTTCTTGTTCGTTTGTCCTTTTTTTTTCTGTCTGTCCGCTTGCGCGCTCCATTTGGTCGTTTATCCTTTTCAGAACTTACACAGAACTGAGTTGCACAATTCTGGTAGTCCGGACAAGTTTGTCGGTGTTCTGTCTCGCCGCTCTACATCACACACCTGTGGCTGTACGACAGCCTGTCCGCCAGGTATCACACCTGATGTCCAGAAGTCAGTCTAACACAACAGACAGGAATCAGATATTTTCCTTCTTTCCCTCTTTTCTCTTCACATTGTTATTTAGCTGTTGAGTGGGTTATGGACTGTCCCTACTTTTACCCTGGGGTCCGTGTCTCTTATCTCCTGGACTGACACTGTCTTACCTCTCCCCCACCCCCTTCCACCTCCTCCTTCCCCCCGTTCCCTATTGTTATTCGTTATTGTGGTCTAGGATTCCTGCTGCTTCATTGTAGGATAATCGGAAAAGTTTGCCTAGGACACGCTTGCCTGAAGTCGGATGTGTCGGCCGAAAAACGCAATAATTGCAGCTATGTTGTAAACGTCACAACACAGCTACGTGCTTTGAACAAATAATAATAATAATAATAATTAATAATTGTAATCTTTGATAAAGACTGGTAGAATTGCCGTGTGTGGAATGTTTACGTATTTCATCTTTCTGCTCTTGGCTTTACCGTAATGTTTTAAACTTGTTTAATCCTTTCTCCTCATAAATTGGACAATCTGTGGGATCTTGACAGGGAAGTGGAAATCATGGGCTCCCATAAACAACAGGTCTTGCAGGCAGTGCCGTTTTCAGTTATGATATTGAAGAGATTGGACAAAATAGCCTTATGTGGCACACACTGGCACAACAGGACAATGACATGGCACGTGGTAGGACTCCATGTTTGATGGTAATATTTCAACTTTGTCAGTATGCAAATGCCATCACTGACAGAAACAAACACGAGAGTTAAAATACTTAGGCCACATTAAAAGACATAATACGGTTTCAGAAAGCATACTGGAGTGAAAGGGTAGACAACGATACAAGTGGCAAGACAACATCGAGAGATAGACGAACAGCAGTCTGAAGAGTGTACAACCAAGACAAGAGACAGTTCGTTGGAGATACATTGCAGCCAGCCTACGTAGTGGAGATGGCACCTGATTAATGAGGATATGCAGTCTCCACCGTCCCTGCCACTACCATCGGTCGCCACGGTCCCTGCCAATATCATCAGTCGCCACGGTCCCTGCCACTATCACCAGTCTAAGGTTCCCTGCCACTATCATCAGTCGCCACGGTCCCTGCCGCTATCATCAGTCAAAGGTTCCCTGCCACTCTCATCAGTATAAGGTTCCCTGCCACTATCATCAGTCTAAGGTTCCCTGCCACTATCATCAGTCGCCACGGTCCCTGCCGCTATCATCAGTCGCCACGGTCCCTGCCACTATCATCAGTCGCCACGGTCCCTGTCACTATCATCAGTGTAAGGTTGAATGCCACTATCATCAGTCTAAGGTTCACTGCCACTATCATCAGTCTAAGGTTGCCTGCCACTATCATCAGTCCAAGGTTCCCTGCCACTCTCATCAGTCTAAGGTTCCCTGCCACTATCATCAGTCTAAGGTTCCCTGCCACTATCATCAAAGGTTCCCTGCCACTATCATCAGTCCAAGGTTCCCTGCCACTATCATCATTCCAAGGTTCCCTGCTACTCTCATCAGTCTAAGGTTCACTGCCACTCTCATCAGTCTACGGTTCCCTGCCACTCTCATCAGCCCAAGGTTCCCTGCCACTATCATCAGTCCAAGGTTCCCTGCCACCCTCATCAGTCTAAGGTTCCCTGCCACTCTCATCAGTCCAAGGTTCCCTGCCACTCTCATCAGTCCAAGGTTCCCTGCCACTCTCATCAGTCCAAGGTTCCCTGCAACTATCATCAGTCTAAGGTTCCCTGCCACTCTCATCAGTCAAAGGTTCCCTGCCACTATTATCAGTCTAAGGTTCCCTGCCACTAACATCAGTCCAAGGTTCCCTGCCACCCTCATCAGTCTAAGGTTCCCTGCCACTCTCATCAGTCTAAGGTTCCCTGCCACTATCATCAGTCCAAGGTTCCCTGCCATTCTCATCAGTCAAAGGTTCCCTGCCACTATCATCAGTCAAAGGTTCACTGCCACTATCATCAGTCTAAGGTTCCCTGCCACTATCATCAGTCTAAGGTTCCCTGCCACTATCATCAGTCTAAGGTTCCCTGCCACTATCATCTGTCGAAGGTTCCCTGCTACTATCATCAGTCGAAGGTTCTCTGCCACTATTATCAGTCGAAGGTTCCCACCCTGACACTGACCTGCTGGTTACTGTAAAACTCCAGTGATGCCCTAATGTGACTGTTAAACGTCTGACTGACCACAGTATTGATGCCCTAATGCAACTGTTAAACGTCTGACTGACCACAGTAATGATGCCCTAATGTAAACTGTTAAACGTCTGACTGACCACAGTAATGATGCCCTAATGTAACAGTTAAACGTCTAACTGACCACAGTAATGATGCCCTAATGTCACTGTTAAACGTCTGACTGACCATAGTAATGATAACCTAATGTAACTGTTAAACGTCTGACTGACCACAGTAATGATGCCCTAATGTAACTGTTAAACGTCTGACTGAGCACAGTAATGATGCCCTAATGTAACTGTTAAACGTCTGACTGACCACAGTAATGATGCCCTAATGTAACTGTTAAACGCCTGACTGACCACGGTTTCCAGCATTTTAGTCTCATGGGGTTTAGCAACAGAGGCTCAAGGTTAAAATCGGCGCATCGTGCGTTTATTGGGCTTCAAAGTAGGAACCTATGAACGTATGATGCGTTCCTTTGGACTCAAAGAGTTAGTTAAGGCAGTACCAGTACCCGACCGCCCCCATACTCTAGCTGCGTGTTCATCACTTAAAGAAGGGGGTGGGTTGTGGTAGAAATTTACCCAGTCCATGTCAGTCATGTTTGTAGATCCTCCGGGATATTATCTATCCACAGTTTTCTTGATCCACCACCTGGGCTATCCCTATTAGGCTCTTTTGTGTACATCAAGGTTGGTTGCGTATCCTTTACAGAACGTTGCAGAACCAACCCCTAACAGCCCCTGGCTGTTGTGTGGTTTTTCTAGGCAAATTTACGTCCAGTAGTTTGCCATTGCTCTCTGAATGATCGGCTTTCTTGATACCACTGTCGAAACCAATGCAAGGCGCATGGCCCCCCCCCCCCTCCCCCAGCTGGGGTCAAACCCGGATTCCGGCATTGCGAAGCGTTCGCATCCACTTAGCCACAGAGCCGACCTTTTGTGTACATAGTGCTACTTATTTACTGTCTGTTGTCCCTACCAGTGTAGTCTGTCAGCACCTCTGGGTACCAGTGATCGGTGGTCATTTAAACAGTTGATGGATTTCATTGCTTCTCTCTCTCTCTCTCTCTCTCTCTCTCTCTCTCTCTCTCTCTCTCTCTCTCTCTTCTCTTCTCTGCTGTTGTCTCTTCCATGGGTCCAAAGATTGGTCTTAAGTCTGTTCTCAAAAGTGTATGCTCCAGGAAGAGATAAACATTACAAAAAGAAAACATTGACAGTTTGTACTAACCCCGCCAACAGCGAGGGGTTTGTTTGAACAGATGAAAGCCTAGTATTGATTCCACGGATACATTAGCCGGCTAATAAGTATGTCTGTGGACCACGTCACTGAGAATTGTGAAGGTTGCCTAAAATCACTCTAACAATCAGCGAATCTGGTTGCTGACGATCTTAGAATCTGAATTGGGAAAAAAAAAACTTTTAAAGCCTTAAAGTCTTTAACTGCTTGCCCTTACCTTTTTTATATTCTTAAATCAGTGCCTTTTTATTTTAACAATATTTTATGTTATTGTTAAGAAATTTTTCTCATTATTGCTGCATCTATTTCTCTGTTTTTGCAGTCAGTTTTACTTGATTCTAACACACATTTATGTGTGTGTACTTTCATAACATTGATGTAGCAGAAAGAAGGGGAAGAAATGACTGAAGAAGAAGAGGAAGAAAAAGAACAAGAAGAAGAAGAAAGAAGAAGAAGAAGAAATAAAAGATAGAGGAAATAAAAGTAATAAAATTAATATAAAGAGAAGTACCAAAAAAATAAAAATAAATAAAAAACAGAAAGGCGACGTGGGTTACTGCGGTCAGAAAGTGTAAACAGGATATGGCTAGCTTCAGAAACGCGAAACTCTTCCTTCCTGCTCTGTTTCCTTCAACTTCTCTCTTTTTTTTTTCTGTGGACTATTCCCACTTGAAAATCGTTTTTACATTGTTCAAACTGTGATGACGACCCGGCTTTCCTTGTGTTGTTTCATTGTGGGGTGTAGAGGAGTTCCGGACAGTCCTGATGAGCTGGTTTCTACTGAAGATTACCACAAGGGGACTCAACTCTTGTTGTGTGGCCCAGTGAAATTCCGATCGAAGGTGACCCAAACAGTGCAGACGAGACAGGGATCAGGTGATTCCATATAATGTCAGGGAGTTTCTTGGGTCAAATGGATGTGGTCGTAGAGATGGATTGATTCTTTAGGTGCACGAAATTTATCAGATGTTTGTTGATGTCGATGAAGCATCTCCTTAATTGAGGTTGGCTGCAAGATATCTCTGTGTATTATGTCCGCCTTTGATCAGTCTGTTACCAGTTTTATGGTTCCATCTGTTTTGTGTGTGTGTGTGTGTCTTTATCCTATTTTTCTTGCGTTTATGTGACCTACCCAGTTGTTGTTTTTTTAATTTATTATTATAAAGTTTTATTGATACAGATTCTAGTCGAAACATCAATATTCCAAATATGATGTTAGGCAGACGAATAAATAGACAGAGGCACACTTACACCTACAAATACACAGGCTAAAACGAAATTCTGAAAGACAAAAACAAAGACACCAATTCCGAAGATTCTCAGTTCTCATCTAAGTGTCTGACTGTTTACTTGTGGCCGATCCCGGTGCAGGAAGTCTTATAGCCTTGGTCGTTGTTTGTCGAGACAAGACTCGCACAGCGGTAATTGGGCTCTGCTGGGACGGGATGTTTGTCTTCTCCCAGGGCTACGGCCATATCAACAGGACGGCTTTGGTTATAACCCGCCTGCCTGTAATGTTCTGTTTTTAAAGATTGGCCCATTGCTGGAGTTCACGTGTCACAAGAGCATATATTTTTTCTGGCTGTATAAGCTCGTTAGCTGGCGAATTATTCATGCGTTTCAACTTCACAACATACAACATCATTTGTGACAGTTTAATACACTGGCTACGAAACAGTGTACAAGATACTTGTAACAGTACAGCCCCAATTGCTTTCCCAACTCGGATCGAGGACACAGTAGAGTACTTGGTGTGTGATAGATGTGCTAATATAATAACTACTTTTTGCAGTTGAACGGGGTATTTAAGATTAGCCCTGCTGGTTTGAAATTCACATACGACTCTTTAGTTGCAGCGGTTGTCAGACCTTCATGTAACGTTCAGAATATGAAAACCAGCTAGGTGCACAACAGCAAACATATGCAACGTTAAAGAATCACCTGTAAGGAGTGTTAGCAGCAATGCGACACATTGTAAGAGCGAATGGAATTAATCAAATGGGAAAACACACAATGGTGTCAGATTGACGATAAAAATGATTACAGATAGACTATGGAATTGATGACAAGGTCAACATGATTACAGTTTATTGAGTAACTAGAACTTTTCAAAACATCAAATTGCTCGTGTTTCATAGGCGTTTCAATCTCAGATGGTCAACTCCAGCATTAGCCTCACCTGAGTTACATGAACACAACTTTGTTTTATTGTATGCGATATAGGCTATCAAAAAATTCACCGTAGATCGCTGCACATGATAAATGGTTTCCAAACTATCACCGGCTTGTGTCAGTTGCGCTACACATATTATCAGCTTAAAAAAAAAATGAGGAAAAAGAAATTCGCCACTTTAAGAAAACAGCAGCACCTATGCAGTTGTAAATGATAAAATCATAAGTACGTGAGAAATTTAAGGCCACATTAAAAAATTCCTGTTGATCCGTTGGTGTGTTTTGAGGTGTTTGTTAAAATAAGAGGGAACGACTTTTGAAACGCACTATAGATGTGTATGGTCCTTCCATGGAGCCATTGTTTCTTCCAGGACCGTCCCTGCTAGCCATGGCCGCCGACCTGGAAGTCTGGGTCAGTTTTATAGATCCAGCTAGACGGGGATTCGAACAGATGACCATAGGGTCAGCAGGAACAGCCAAAAAAAATTTACTTGTGGCTGACTTACGGATTGGGTCACTGTTGAGATGACCGGAACAGGCGACTTCCGTTCATAAAAACAATCAGGCTGTTTATGTGTTTTACATACACATGTTGATCTTCAGCTGTTTTTTTTTTTTTTATACCATCAATAATTCATGACGAATCAACCTAGCCTACTGTTAGGTGTGCACAACTCACAAAATGATAACAGTTTTAAAAATACACTGAGGCCTGTATTGAGTGTGCCTTGATGATTGGCTCCTTTCTGTCTTTCCAGAGGATAGCTTAGTTGCGTATCCTTTACAGGACGTTGCAGAACCAACCCCAATAGCAACTGGCTGTTGTGTGGTTTTTCTAGGCAAATTTACGTCCAGTAGTTTGCCATTGCCAACTGGATGGTCGGCTTTCTTGATATCACTGACGAAACCAACGCAAGGCGCATGGCCCGCAGCTGGGATCGAACCCGGCATCCCGACATTACGAAGCGTTCGCATCGACTTAGCCACAAAGCCGACCTTCCAGAGGATAGTGTTTGTTATATTGCGCCGTGAAGAAGCGTTTAAAAAAAAAGTCTTCCACAATTATAGCATGGGATTTAAGGACTGGTGTTGTCGTCAACATTTGTGTTTAGTCTGTTTTTTTATCAGACGCTCAGCTCTCATCCTTTCTGTAATAATTGTTTCCTTTTGTATCATTCCCTTTCTGATGTACCCCCTCTACACAACACTGTCCCTTGCATTTTGTTCCTATGAGTCCACCTCAATACCTGTCTCATTCATGCCTCGCTTGCGCACATCTTTATATCGCTGTAGAGGTCGGCCTCGATATCCTCTACCCGTCTTTAAATTCACCTTAGAGTTTGTCTTTAGCGACTCTGCCATCCTCCAATCTCCAGGTGTGACCCAGCCACCCGAGCCTTCGTAAACTGAGCATTAAATAGACTGTTGTAATACATGCTCTTTTTGCTAGACACAATATGGTTGTCTTGTCCTTCGATTTAATGCCAAGTATTCTTCTTAAGCATCGCATGTGAAAGCTATTTAGCCGTCTTTGTTTGCCCTAATAGACCTGATTTATAATTAAATTAAGATATCATAGGGCAAACATGAATATTTACTTCGTTTCATCAAGCGGTCTGAAACTTTGAGCCTTGGTCGCTTCTGACAGTACTTGCCTGGAGTAAGGGGAAGAGAATTTGATGTCTCAGTCGGTTCGTCTTTCTCACACTATGGTGTCATGTAAATTGACATTGTTTTATTGACTCTGGCCTTCTCGATGTTTGTTTGTTTGTTTGTTTTAGTATCCAGAAGCCATGAGTTGTTAACCCTTAGGCTCGGTATTATGGATATGGCAACCTTTCGGCCTTGATTCCATTGGTAATTACCGTTAATCTAGGAGAAATGTGGCTTTTCTGCCTACCCCCGGGATTGAAACCGGACCAGAAGGAGTTCGTCACCCGGTCTCCGCGCAATCCGATTTAGCCAACTACGCTAGAGAGCCGGTGGCCGTCTCGATAAAATGATATGAATGTTGTTCTGTTTCAATCTGTCTGTCATTCTCAACTAAATGATAGGATAAGACGGTTATTTTTCATTCATCAGTCTGGCTATCTGGGTGGAGTGCTGTGGAAATCGATTATGTCAATGTGGCTGTCTTCTTCAAACGATAGAATCGGGTTGATTGGCTTTGCGTCGGTCAACCTGCTTCAAGCTATCGAAGGTCAAGGTTGGCTCCCATTGTCGAGTGCTTACCTGACCTCTCAGCTGGGACTATTTGTGGAATAACTTTATAACCCCTGCCATTGAGACGCCAGATTATTTATAAGGGGCTCTTCAAGTCGTGCAGCTGGATATTTGGTAGTAATGTATGCGTTCACTAGTATCACATGCTACTGCTACTGTTGTTACAGTTGATGTTCTTACTGCTGCTACTACTGTTGCTGCAGTTGATGTTATTACTGCTGCTACTACTGTTGCTACAACTACTGCTGATGCTGTCACTACTACTGTTGATGTTACTACTACTGCTACTACCACAGCTACTACTACTTCAGCTACTGCTGCTGCTGCTGCCACTAATGCTGCTACTACTATCACCATAGGCGCCGGAACCTAGGTGGGGGGGGGGACTCAGGTCCCTTGAGCCCTTTAGATATGGGAGTGAAAGGGGCGGGGGTTGTCCTTACCCCTGCCCCCCCCTCCCCCAATTTTGTGTAGGTACTAAGAGACCCCTTTAACCATGTATATGCATTTTTTAACAAACATTTCTTTTTTACATGTTCAATGTACTTTATTATATTTATTTGCCATTCAGCACAATAATAATAATAATAATAATAATAATAATAATTAAAAATAATTATGATAACCTATTTCAATATGAAATGTATACGATAATTTATATACACGGTTAAGGGGTCACTACACAGCGTTTTTCCCAATTTATGACAAAAATATCACCTTTTCAATGTGTTCGTTTTTGTAAAGTTCGGCATTCGTAGAATAGATGACACACAAAATTTATGTCATTTGTAAACAATTTAGCATTGAAAAGTTAATACTAACGACACCACCTCGTGCAATTTTTTAAGATAAAAAAAAAAGTTTAAAAGTCAGTTTTCTCAAATCTCTATATTTCAGTTTGCTGTGTATGGGAAATCCTAAAATCTAAGCTAATATAAAGAGTAGAAACAGGAAATTTTGTATGCATACTTCATGATAATTATTATAGGGACTGGTCTATCTAAAAGTAGATTTTAGAAAGATTTTGTTTTCTAAAATTTGATTATTGTCTTATGATACTCGATTTTTTTAACTTTTTCAATAAACCTACATTTTAAAATTCTACGAAAAATATTTAAAAACATGTTTAAAGTAAATAATCTAGACCTGTACCTCTAAAAAAGATAAAAGGTCATGAATCTATCATTTATTCTTGAATACCTATGTTTGTTTTTGAAATTTTAGGATTTTAAGTACATATTGTTTTTTTAACAAGATGGCGTCTATTGTCATGACAACTATGATTTTTTAACACTTTAAGTATACAAATGTAATAACATGTATCCCTACAAACGACCATTATAAAATAACTGCTCTAAGTCTGTAAATAAAAAAATAAAAATTTTTGGTGTAGTGACCCCCTAAGAGTGGCACCTTAGGGCACTGACTGATTCGGTTTTCTGCTCATATCAGTGCCATACTCTATAACTCTTCACCACGTACTTGTTACGAAAGACTTCCTAAGGCTGGGTGGTCTTGCAAGTCACACTCGCCATCGCCATGGGTAATGATTATTTGGCCCCCGTATAAGCACGAAAGACTGTTGCTCGCATGGACGGCAAGGTTCCAACGGCATAATATCAAAGTGCAGGCCCTCGTACAAAGCATAAAAGAGGCCCGAATATTGGCCCTCGTTAAGGTTAGTTGCGTATCCTGTACAGGACGTTGCAGAACCAACCCAAACAGCCCCTGGCTGTTGTGTGGTTTTTCTAGGCAAATTTACGTCCGGGAGTTTCTGGACGGTCGGCTTTTTTAATACCACTGTCGAAACCAACGTAAGGGACACGGCCCGCAGCTGCGATTGAACCCGGAATCCCGGCATTACGAAGCGTTCGCATCGACTTAGCCACACAGCCGACTATTGGCCCTGGTACAAAGCATAAAATAGGCCAAAATACTGCGGAAGGAGTGTGTTTTTCGGACGGTCAGAAACTTTTTGTGTGTGTTGCTACTCCACTGGGAAATTGATTCAGTTAGCACAAGATGTGATAGCCGAGCCCTCAACGGGAGATAATTACAATGCAAAATTGTGATTACGTTAACATCAAAGAGGAAGCATAGCCTGTGGCATATTAAAATAAATAGCCAGATTCCTGCTGTGTGCTGAGACCAAATAAGATTAAAAATATTAGAAAATTAAGACGGAAAATATCACTGAGTGCTAAAGATCAAATGGTCTATGCATCCGACAAGAATGCCCCTTTACCAACTGCCACAGGTAGCTACACTAAAGAAATATAAAGGAAACATTACTGCAGAATAACTTTAGAAAAATGGAGCGATGGCAACAACAACAGTTTGGGGAAAAAAAATACAAAAAAAACATTTGCAACACGTTATAAAGAATACACAAAAGACCCTTACTGACATCCCCGGGCCGCTGAACTGTCCCTGACACTTCGATGAGGTAACTCGGATGGCAGTCACGCCAAATGTGACAAGTTTAGTTACATACATTGCTTGTCTTTAACTTCGCTGGTACCAGTTGATGGCGCCACTGATGGGACAATGCAAGATCTACCTTCAGCCGTCGGCCTGAGTGACCATGTCTGCCAATGGGATTTTTTTGAAAAAACCCAGTTAAGCTGAACAAATATCTAAGCAGTACACAGACTAAAAATTAAAAAAAAAATTAAAAAAAACACAGATTGTTGAAATTTACAAAATTAATAGTTACGAAACGAAACATTTACCACTTTTATGTAAGGATATATTGTTAAACACAACCAGATTTCCCCAAGGCATCATATAAAAACGCAGATCTTGGCGTCCTTTTTAGGACGACATTTTTCGTTATTAGAAGCCCTACTCTGGCTCTCGCCAGGAGCCGCAATATAGCCTGGCCATAAATATGGCCTAAAGGCTGAACGCGTTTTCTGGGACGTCTCCACGGTGATCCTCACCCACATGGTGGTACATTGTGTCATCGGGTGTTTATCGCTTGTGTGATGTCCTGGTGGGGTAGAAAGTCAGCCAGTCAGTCGGTAAAACCCCAGATCTTGGGGTAAAACCCAGTATTGGCAGCCCGGGGCCTGACCTGAGTGTGACCCCCACGCCAGCCTGTCCATTACCGAGCCAGACTACAGACATGCGCGGACAGGTGACTTCCGCCAACCTGCTGGTAGTATCGATCCTAGGCGTGTGCTGAGGTTAAACCCCCCCCCCCCCCCCCCTGTGTCAACTGGGCATCTGGACTTTCAGATAAGATAAAGGCGTGTGCGTATGCGTGCATATATGTGTGCGTGATCGCGTGTATGCGAGCATTGTTATAATGATGTCCGTTGTTAAGGATTAAAACAAATAACTGGTTAGCTGGACAAAGCGTGGACATATTTTAGGCTTATCAAAGCATCGATCTTCTTCACACTCACCTGCATCTCTCGCGACTTGTCTGTCTCTTCCTGTGGCATCCTTTCTCGGCAGTCGAATCCAGACTAAGGTGTCAGCTTTAGCTTTGGCTTGTATACAATTGGAATAAGACAAATTGACCGAAAGACAAGTGTAATCTTAAGAAACATACAAGTTCAAGAAATCAATAGGGGAGAAACAGAAGTTAGCGTGCCAAAGGACACACAGTAATAAAACAAAACGAAAACAATCAAAACAAGAATGAACTTTAACTGGAACCCGCAGGGTGAAAGAGATAACTGAATAACTATCGAATATGTGAAGACAGGGATTGGAAATAGGAAGATATGGTAAGAGATGCAGGAAATTGTAAGCGATCAAATGGATTTGTTTAAAGTCATGTGTTCCAATTGTTGAAGAAGATGAATGGATCAGATCAGTGTCAGTTAGAAACTAGGTTAGGGCATGATGATGATTGGTGCAACCACAACCGCCATTGATCTCCCAGTCTACGCAGTCTGCGTTGCTGGGTATGTAAAGTCAAAGTCGAGAGGAACGACAGTAATGTACTGGCACGGTTCTTCTTCGCAGATCGGCTATCCACCTGCCCAAAGCGTCTCACTCAGCAGCAACTCCGTAGCTCCAGTGATGATCTCCAAGAATCTCAGTGAATTGAAAGACCGTCCATGAAAAGAACCCGCGACCTTCAGAACTCAAGGCTTGAGCACTTCGCCACAGAAAAGCCGCTTGGGGGAATTTTGCTAAAATCTGCTCTCTCCTACTGCCGTCTGCCGCAATTTACTGCACATCCGGACAATTATTATCTGCGACACTCTACTATACATCCATACAGTTTGCCATCTGCCACAATATACTACAGATTTAAACATTTGCCATCTGCCACAATATACTACAGATCCAAAAATTTGCCATCTGCCACAATATACACCAGATCCAAACATGAGCCATCTACCACAATATACAACAGATCCAAACATTTGCCATCTGCCAAATTCACACACTCAGTTTTTGCTTTGTGTTACATCTATACTATATATCCATACAGTTTGCCATCTGCTACAATATACTAAAGATCCAAACATTTGCCATCTGCCACAATATACTACAGATCCAAACATTTGCCATCTGCCACAATATACTACAGATAAAAACATGTGCCATCTGCCACAATATACTACAGATCCAAATATTTGCCATCTGCCACAATATACTACAGATCCAAACATTTGCCATCTGCCACAATATACTACAGATCCAAACATGTGCCATCTGCCACAATATACTACAGATCCAAATATTTGCCATCTGCAACAATATACAACAGATCCAAACATTTGCCATCTGCCACAATATACTATAGATCCAAACATTTGCCATCTGCCACAATATACTATAGATCCAAACATTTGCCATCTGCCACAATATACTATAGATCCAAACATTTACCATCTGCCACAATATACTATAGATCCAAATATTTGCCATCTGCCACAATATACTACAGATCCAAACACTTGCTATCTGCCACAATATACTACAAATCCAAACATTTGATATTTGCCACAATAAACTACAGATCCAAACATTTGCCATCTGCCACAATGTACTACAGATTCAAACATTTGCCATCTGTCACAATATACTACAGATCCAAACATTTGCCATCTGCCAAATTTACACAGTTTTTGCTTTGTGTTACATCTATTCTATACATCCCAGGGCTTTTTGAGAATGATGTAAATAATTAATAAACAACGGATTACAAATTCCGCAAAGTAATCAGTAAGGGTAAATAAACAGCTTCTTCTTCTTCTTCTTCTTCTTCTTCTTCTTCTTCTTCTTCTTCTTCTTCTTCTTCTTCTTCTTCTTCTTCTTCTTCTTCTTCTTCTTCTTCTTCTTCTTCTTCTTCTTTTCTTCTTACTTCTTCTTCTTCTTCTTCTTCTTCTTCTTCTTCTTCTTCTTCTTCTTCTTCTTCTTCTTCCTTCTTCTTCTTTCTTCTTCTTCTTCTTCTTCTTGCTTCTTTTCTTCTTCTCTTCTTCTTCTTCTTCTTCTTCTTCTTCTTCTTCTTCTTCTTCTTCTTCTTCTTCTTCTTCTTCTACTTCTACTTCTACTTCTTCTTCTTCTTGTTCTTGTTCTTGTTCTTGTTCTTCTTCTTGTTCTTCTACTTCTTCTTCTTCTTTTTGCCCCTTCACACTTTCATTCGCACTTGAAAGGGCGATAGGTATATTGTGTTGTGATTGATAACTATGCTTGGGTATCTGTGCCTTCCGGACCAACTGATCCTATTTCAACAATCCCCTAATTAGCCGCCTTTTACGACATGCTTATTAGATGGTATATGTATAATTTGTTTTCAAGAACATGGGTTTCATGAACCCTACGGGAATGGCTCGGTCGCAAGATTACTTAATGGTGTGTATGCCTGATGTCAGTGTGGTGTAGATAGAGTTGCCATGGTATGTATGCCTGATGTCAGTGTGGTGTAGGTAGAGTTGCAATGGTATGTATGCCTGATGTCAGTGTGGTGTAGGTAGAGTTGCCATGGTATGAATGCCTGATGTCAGTTTGGTGTAGGTAGAGTTGCCATGGTATGTATGCCTGATGTCAGTTTGGTGTAGGTAGATTTGCCAGCACATCGTCGTTTTAAAGATATCATTGACAAAACCATCATTCTATAATCTGCATCATTATCCCGTAACACTACGTGTCGTTGGGTCACCAGTTTCTGTTGACTGTCTGATCAGCTCTCTCCACCTTTGGCGACCAGCGATGGACTTCATGGTTGCATACCTGAGGCCTGTCCAGTCAGTCAGGTTCTGTAACCAGGTCTTTCTTGGTCTGCCAGTTCTCCTCTTTCTCTCTATCGAGCCCTGCACTATTGTTTTTGAGAAGCCGTTAGATCTCTGCCAGCTGCACACAGAAAAGATCTATGTGCTGTAAATACCAGCTTGTTAGTGGCTGTTTGGACGCCCACGGGGTGGTAACATGTTGTCGGTTGTGGAGCGTACCGTTCCTTTGTTAACCGTGAGACAAGGCTCGTTTGTAGTGACGAGAGTCAACTGTAATAGATTCACCCCCCCCCCCCTTTTCCGACCCATTCTTCCGTGGCTTATTAATGTACTTAGTATGTATTTTGATTGACCAATCAGTACTCGATGAGGAAAGTAACAGTATCGCTGCTTTCCCTTTCCAGAATATTTCCTATTAACAACGTTAGGAACTCTCAACCTAAGATTTAATTTAAACAAGATTCCTGCTGTGGCAGGATTTGAAGACGTGAACATTGGACATACAGGCTAGCTATCTATTTACTTTCGTGTGGACTCAATGTTGACTGAGCCAGTGACACCGACAGAACTTCTAGTGCAGACACCTGTATTTGTTTGTATATAGTGATTGTTTTTTTTTGTTCAACACTTTGTTACACCCACACCTGTATTTGTATCTAGTGATTGTTTTTTGTTCAACACTTTGTTACACCCACACCTGTATTTGTATCTAGTGATTGTTTTTTTTTTGTTTTTTTTGTTCAACACTTTGTTACACCCACACCTGTATTTGTATCCAGTGATTGTTTTTTGTTCAACACTTTGTTACACCCACACCTGTATTTGTATCTAGTGATTGTTTTTTGTTCAACACTTTGTTACACCCACACCTGTATTTGTATCTAGTGATTGTTTTTTTTTTGTTTTTTTTGTTCAACACTTTGTTACACCCACACCTGTATTTGTATCCAGTGATTGTTTTTTGTTCAACACTTTGTTACACCCACACCTGTATTTGTATCCAGTGATTGTTTTTTGTTCAACACTTTGTTACACCTATACCTGTATTTGTATCTAGTGATTGTTTTGCTCATATCTATAACAAAATTTGATATTAAGAACCGAGATGTCAAAAACCGGAATGAATTTATAAACTTTTCAAAATTTAACCCATGTGTGATGATAATGACTTCTACCAAATATTAACCTTTCACCTTTCTGCTTTCTTTCCAGGTTGAATTATCCAACAATTGAGACTGGAGATGCACCGACCTCTGTGAACTGGTGCAGCAGTAATAAACATCCTTGGCTTTGTTGTGTTTGGATAAATCTTTCCTTATCTTAGAGAGGATATAACAACTTGGACACTGCTTGCAGACCGGCAAAAGACAGACAAGCATGGGGAAAAGTATGTCACATTTGTCCAAGGAGGACTTGAAGTTTTTGCAGGAGAATACCAAATTCAATAAGGACGAAATTAAACAGTGGTACAAAGGCTTTATGGTAGGTGGCTGCACATGAGTCTGTGTTCTCGATGTGTATATTATTATATATTACAATTGTGCTAAAATACCTGTCATTAATATAAATCTATGCAAACAAAGAGATACTGCTGTCACTCCTGAATTTCATCGGTGAGGTGTTAGTTAGTCAACAGATTATCCTCATTGCACATCGAACCATTCAGTCCATAAGTGTTCAGACCCATCCTCAGTAGATCTGGCAGTGGCTGTCGACACCATTTCTTGGTTGGTTTCTTATTCTTCTTTGGCTACCTGCCTAGTGCTTTTGTGTGGCCACACCCTTTCAACAAGTTATTCTTACGGTCTGGTCATGGCTGCAGATTTACAGTCATCACTTGCTCTCGCAAACGTATTTATCGGTCAGATTTACAGTCATCACTTGCTCTCGCAAACGTATTTATCGGTCAGATGTACAGTGTAACAAGAAACAGAGTAATTTATGTGTGTGCTTCAACGAAAATTATTCAGGTGTTGTGCTTCACTAAATGTTAACACATATACAGTCGAAAGGTACCTGGCCAGATACCGTGTACTTGGAACAGCTCTGGGTTATCTTCACGGGACTCTGACCACGTCTATGGGTCCTCAGATCCCCCTGACTCCTTGTCAACTTATACGTCAGCCTCGCACTACTACTAGTGGCAGTTCTGTGCTGGTTAACCTCTCATTTGTCTGGTATGCCTCTCGTGCAGGCTGTGCCGATGTTTACTCCAAAATGTCTTATTCTTAGCAGCTGTTTGGATGCACCTCCTCCCGGAATCGCGTAATCATTCTCTGTCTCTTTAAGTTCATTAACAGTATGGACAAAATCTATAGATTAGCCAGCCAGTCTTTCAACTCTTTAATTGCCAGCAGCACCCGCATTCCCTGGGACAAAGACGATGGCACCTCCCTTATCATATGACCTCTTTACTGATTTGAAACGGCGCGTGCCTCTGCACGCCGGATCCTGTTCATGAAATCAATCAGTAGACATCTATAATAGTGATATATTCTTGTGTGACAGCATTGTAAAACTCAACAATATCAGTTGTTGGCGCAATCCCAAAATCACAGAAATGCCACAAGAAACAAATCCAGACATTGATGGCCACTCATGTAAATATAAGTGTAGGTGATAAATATAGATTAGAGACAGAGTCATTTAGACGTTATCACAACGACCGTCATGACTTCATAGAACAACACTTCCTGCCACCCATCGAGTGCTTGCTGATCCAGGCACGCCTACTCCAAGTAACGTGTTTCTGTGTTATCTGTTAGTCTTCAGGGGCTAACTTAATGCATAGCAGTGTGTGTGTGTGTATATATATGTGTATCATCATCATCATCATCATCATCATCATCATCATCATCATCATCATCATCATCATCATGTAGCAGGTCCTTTGCAGAACGTCGCTCTCATCACAATCTGCCTGAAAGAAACTCGGTCTCTCACCAGTTTTCCCCCCTCATGCACTTTCATACTCAAGGAGTCACTTATATCATGTGCCCATCTTCGTGTCGGTCGGCCCCTGCCCCTCCTTCCTGGTACCATGCCTTGTGCTATATTTGTTTTCCAATCCGTCATGGTGCTTGATATGACCAAAATATGTCAGCTTCCGAGACAGGATGCTGTTTATTAGCCAATCTTCCTTGATGTTCAGATCTTTCAAGATGTCAATATTTCTCATCTTCTTTGTCCAAGATATTCTGAGAATCTTGTTATAGCATTTCAGCTCAAAAGCGCCTATTCTCTTTCTTAAGGACTGGGAGATAGTCCACGACTCACATCCGTATGTAGCCACAGGGAAGATGCATGCTCTCAAAATTCTAATTTTTATCTCCTTGCTGGTGCTTAACCATAGACTTTTAAATCTGTTCAATCTTTGCATTGCTATGGCCATCCTCCTTTTAATTTATGTCGAACAGTCTCCATTGTTGTTTATTATAGAGCCTAGATATTCAAAGTTTGTGACATCTTCAATTTCTTCATCATGTAATTTATATATATATATTAATTAAAGCAGTTCGAAAGTCCAGTTGAAACCTTATGGTTGTGGAAATATTGAAGAGTATGTTTTATTTCGTGGAAACAGAAACAATCGAATAGAGAGGGTGTAGTAAACTAGGAGGGAATTAACAGAAAAGAGTTGACAGAATCGAAAATATAAAAATAAATACTCTGACCACTTGAAGATAGAAATCGCTGTAAAATCATCATAATAATAATTGTTGAAGGCAAGCCAGTTTAAGGTAGACAACAATGTTGTGGAATGACATCAAGGGATGGGCGAACATCAGTCTGGGAGAGTGCACGGCTAGTGTGGTAAACAGAGAGTAGTAAAAAGGTCTCTCTCTCTCTATCTCTCTCTGTCTCTCTCTGTCTCTGTCTCTCTCTCTGTCTCTGTCTCTCTCTGTGTCTCTCTCACTGTCTCTCTCTGTCTGTCTGTCTGTCTCTCTTTCTCTCTCTCTCTCTCTCGCACATGCATCTACATCAACACACGCACGTGCATACATACGCCACACTATGTAGAATGTATTGCTGTCTCATCGTGTCTAATGCATTCATCTGCTTACAAAAAGAGAATATATCAGATATCTCTCTCCCTCTTCTCTCTCTCTCTCTCTCTCGCTCTCTCTCTCTCTCTCTCTGTCCCTCCTATCTGTCTCCACTTCGTCTGTCCCTCTTTCGTTGTCTCCGCCCCACCTCACACCATTGTAAAACATGCATTGCCACATATCATTCATCCGTATGCACGCAGAGAATATGAGATCAATCTCTGTCGATACCTGTCTCTCCCCCTCGCTCTATCTATTTATCTGACTCTTGCATTCGTCTCTCTGTCGATCTGTTTCTGCCCTTCCCTCCTCCCATATTGCAGAAGATTTAACACTATTTATAACTTTTTCTATCTGCCCTCCCTACCCCCGCCCTATTGTATAATCGATTAATCGATTCACCACCCCCCCCCCCCCCCCCCCCCCCCATATTGTATAAGATGTATCACTATGTCTAATCGATTCATCTGCCCTCCTGCCCCCCCCCCCCCCCCCCCCCCCCCCCCCCCCCCCCCCCCCATATTGTATAAGATGTATCACTATGTCTAATCGATTCAATTGCCATCCTTTTCCTTGCCCCACCCCCCCCCCCATATTTTATAAGATGTATCACCAGGTATTAGTAGATGTATCACCAGGTATCCCTGTGTCTAATCGATTCATCTGTCCCCCCACAGAGAGACTGCCCCGACGGTAAACTATCTAAAGAAAAGTTTAAGGAAGTCTACGCCCAGTTTTTCCCTGGTGGTGACCCGGAAGCATTCTGTGACCATGTATTCAGGTCGTTTGACAAGGACGGCAGTGGTTCCATCGAATTTAAAGAGTTCCTGCTGGCCATTAACATTACCTCCAACAAGGGTGACCCCAAGGAGAAACTCAACTGGGCCTTTTCTATGTACGATATAGACGGCAACGGGACGATAGACAAGTCAGAAATGGAGAGTATTATCAAGGTAAGACAATCTATAAGGAGTCATTGCCACGTCAATAGTCGTTCAATTCAGTTTGATCTTTCAGTTATATAACCACGGTTCATTTCAATGTTAATTATTGTTAAGTTTTAGAACCATAGTTCATTGAAGTGTGGACCCCCCACTCCCAAACCCACCTGCTGTCATCTTTTTTACCAGCCAGTTCAGTGTCAGATCAACAATTGTGTGCTGGTTATTGCTGCAGACCGCTGGTTGTGTTTACTTCTCATCGACCAGCCGTCTACTTCATCCCCGCCATTGTTGCTTCATTGATCGCGGTCTTCGATCAACAGGTGCTGTCTTCCTTGCTCTGTTGTCTCCCCCTGATCCTCCTTCCCAGTGTCCCCAGACCGGTAGACATGGCCGCCCAGTCAGGCATCAGTATTTCCGCCAGTATTGATTGGCGCTTGTAGGAAGCATAAATGTATTATTGCTTCCTTCCCTTTCTACTATTACTCCTCACTTCCTGCCTGATATCATCATCGTAATCTTGGTTTTCTTCGTGTTTACTTCTTCTTTTTGGCTGCGAAAGAAATTATACCTCACTCAAAACGTGAACCAGTAAATAGGACAAGTCTGAGGAAGCAGCTACATGGAAGTCGTCCTTATGTGGGATGCAATTTTGTGTTTTTTGAAGCCCCACCCCGGCTTTTACCGGGGGCCCTGAATATAGCCGGGGCATAGATATAGCCTAACGGTTGAAATAAGTTTCTGGGACCTCTCCACGGGTGATCCTCATCCGCATGGTGGCACTTTCTGTCACCGGGTGTTTATCGCTTGTGTGATGTCCTGGTGGGTTACAACCTCAGGGAGTAGAGATTTAGTCTCTCGGACGAATGATTACTTTCGAATGATTACTTTCGAATGATACTACTGTCGGTTGCTGCCTGTATTCACCACTGAAGCGGTGTAGACAGGGAGATCTTGAGCCAGATATGCTGCAGCCCACTTCAGCCGAATCCGACGGTTATATCCGACCGCCCCTGGGGTTACAAAGTAACACAGTCCAGTGTTGAGATGAGTTGATTCAGTCAGTCGATCAGGTTGTACCCTCCTGTGTGCTGTCTTACTGAGGTTGAAAAAATATCCTGAATAGCAGACCAACAAGGCAGGTTACAGATATTCTGTTTAACCTCATCAAAACTATAATTAGGGCATGTATAATGGACACATCAGCCATGTACAACCTCCAGCCATGTACAACCTGCAGCCGTGTACAACCTGCAGCCATGTACAACCAGGAGCCGTGTACAACCTGCAGCCATGTACAACCTGCAGCCGTGAACAACCTGCAGCCATGCACAACCTGCAGCCATGTGAGGCTTAGGACGTTGTGTAAGGGAATATCATCAGCATAATTGATTTGAGAACACTAACGACCGAGATCTCTGGAGAGTTGAACGCCCGAAGCATTATGGTGAGCCTACGGTGAGGAATCCTGAACCTTTACGAGCAGTCTTACTGTCCTTCCCGTCGCTGTTGAGTAGTATCAAGCATTATCTCAGTCTTTTTTCTTGTTCCCGTTCACCAGTCATAAACTCTGGTGCAAAGTCCTGGTTGTTTGTCCACCTTCAAACTTTAGTCTTGTTCTGAACCTGAATGTTGAGTGTGCATTCGTTTTACACAACTCTTTTTTTTGAATGCAGCATTGGTTCCTTATCTCTCAGACATACATGCTCCTTCATCCACTAGTCGTCCCCTTGTGGGATGTAATTTTTCGTAATTTGAAGCCCTACCATGGCTTTTGCCGAAACCACTGAATATAGCCGGGGCATAGATATAGCCTAACAGCTGAAAGAAGTTTCTGGGACCTCTTCACGGGTGATCCTCATCCGCATGGTGGCACTTTGTGTCACTGGGTGTTCATCGCTTGTGTGATGTCTTGGTGAGGTACAACAAGCAAGCAAGCAAACTCTGACTTTGAGAGATGGACCTTTTTAGGCGACTCCAACGACATGCTTTTGGAGAGGCGGTGGGTCTCTCCTTGTTTACCCACAAATGGGTTCTCGAACCCACACGATGAAACATAATAAGATATTAAATATCACGCCATCCTGAAATTAGCTTCTTTTATAAAGTCGAGATACCGGAATATTAAGTTATTCTTTCTCAAACATGGACTAAGGGACATAACCCGTGAAAATGAACACGTACTGGTTACAGAGCTACAGGTTTGCTGCCCCTGGTTTTTTAAAAATGACTCGATTTCCAGGCACAAGCCCGTCTAACATAGTATAGTACAGTGCTCTATTTAGGCATAAGCTACTTATCTTCACCTTAGGGCCTCACAATCTGCACGGGCCTCAACAGATGCCTTATTTTCTGTTTGAAAAAATTAGATTTTTTTAAAAAGAGCTTTTAAGAGGATTATAAAATATAAATTCTGTGATTTAGCAGACATTTAATTTTTCTGTAACTAGAAATTAAATGATAGTGTATTTCTATCATTCAAATATTTAAAAGGAGTATACATTTTGAAGTTTTCTGAGATTAGCTCACATAATATAAAACTTTTGGGAAAAAAAAGGAGAAGTCAAATTGGATATTAAAGCACATAGGGTTGGACAGTTGGCTAGAGAAAGAGAGACTTTCAGCAGTGTAGTGAATAGAGTAATATTCTATAAAGGACCTGCTGTTTGATGAGGGGCCCCATGGCTTTATGTAGTTTAGCTTAGAGCCTCATGAAGTCCAAATCTGGCCCTGGTACAGTTTAATGTCTTGGGAGGTGAAGGCCCCATCAGCCACTTAGTACTGTTTGGTCTATAAGATCATGGGTCCAGCATCAATGACATGTCCCATGTGCAACCCACAGGGAAAGAGCCCTTTACTTTCACTGATGAATCAAGGGCAGACATTTGTTTCATTGACATTGTCACCTCAGTCAGTTATTGTCATTATTTGCTTGTTTAGAATTACCTTTGTGGTTTCCGGGCCCCCATTTGTTGAAGGGTCCGGGGCCCCATTTGATGAAGGGTCCGGGGCCCCATTTGTTGAAGGGTCGGGGGCGAAGAATAGACAGTTCCTGAACCAGCATCTACCACAAGGTGACTAAATGAAGATTTGCGTAAACTGAATGTCTATATTCCTGTCTAGCGGTAAACTACAACATATCATCATCCGTTTTAAGAACTACTACTTCATTTATATTAACATCGTCATAATATAAAATGGTTCTGTCCTTGCTAATGATGCAGCTGGTATTTTCTAACAGCATATATGTTTGTGGGCTGACACCTTTCTGTTTGTGGGCTGACCCCCTTTTGTTTGTGGGCTGACACCTTTCTGTTTGTGCGCTGACACCCTTTTGTTTGTGGGCTGACACGCTTTTGTTTGTGGGCTGACACCTTTCTGTTTGTGGGCTGACCCCCTTCCCTTTGTGGGCTGACCCCCTTCCATTCGTGGGCTGACAACCTTCCGTTCGTGGGCTGACCTCTTCCCTTCGTGGGCTGGCCCCCTTCCCTTCATGGGCTGACACCCTTCCCTTTGTGGGCTGACCCCCTTTCCTTCGTGGGCTTACCCCCTTTCCTTCGTGGGCTGACTCCCTTCCCTTTGTGGGCTGACTCCCTTTCCTTCGTGGGCTGACCCCCTTCCCTTCATGGGCTGACACCCTTCCCTTTGTGGGCTGACCCCCTTTCCTTCATGGGCTGACTCCCTTCCCTTTGTGGGCTGACCCCCTTCCCTTCATGGGCTGACCCCCTTCCCTTCATGGGCTGACTCCTTCCCTTCGTGGGCTGACTCCCTTCCCTTCGTGGGCTGACTCCCTTCTGTTTCGTGGCTGAATCTTCCCTTGCTGGTTTTCTCTGTGTTTCTTTTCCTAACAATGTTTATTTCCAGTTTGCCACAACATACTGCAAATTTTTCTGTCTGTATAATTAAAATGTAGAATTAATGAATAAAAACATCAAAGAATCAACATCATTGGGTATATAATAACCCATTTGGAAGTTTTCCTTGGAAGAAAAGTATCTAGAGGAAGGAAGCCTCGCCTAAATGTCTGCTGCTGTTCTACACTCCTGCTTTATCTCTCTGGCTTGCTCAGCTGCCTAGAATCTTGTTTTAAAAAAGCTGCTAACTTTGCTTTATTCCTACTTTGTTTTATTTTTTCTTTATTAAAAAATTTTTTTAAATAATCTGTTATACTTGTCTCTCCTTCAAGCTTAATATAGCATGCTCACTTATGTCAAGTAAACATCCCTTTAGACGCCAATGATACATGGAGTATGTGTGTCTAGACTCATGTTTTCATAGACCAATGGACACTAGATAGGTTATGTTGTCACAATCGACGTCGCTGCACATTGGGCATTCCTAGTCCTCCGAAGGGTTATATGGTCAACATCATGCTTACAACCTTAACTTTCCAGGACTTTATCTAGCACCTGTTTAATGCTGGGTTGATCTGGGAGCCAAGGTCGTGTTTGAAAAAACCTGTTTAATGCTGGGTTGATCTGGGAGCCAAGGTCGTGTTTGAAAAAACAAATAATGCAACTCCAAGCAAATTTGAAACTACGCTTTCAAATCCACAGACCCCGGGGATTAGCAGTTCATTGCCTTAACCACTCTGCCACCTCGACTAACTGCTTGTTTATCTGTTTGTCTGTTTCTGTTGCAGGCCATATATAACATGTTTAACACTAACTGTTATATTTGTCTGTTTCTCTTGCAGGCTATATATAACATGTTTTAACACTAACTGTTATATTTGTCTGTTTTCTCTTGCAGGCCATATATAACATGTTTAACACCAACTGTTATATTTGTCTGTTTTCTCTTGCAGGCTATATATAACATGTTTAACACTAACTGTTTTATTTGTCTGTTTTTTCTTGCAGGCCATATATAACATGCTAGGCAGTGCCATCCAGGATCAAGCTATTGAAAGTCCCCAAGAGAGAACACTGAAAATATTCAAAAAAATGGACACCAACGATGATGGGGTCCTGTCCAAGGAAGAGTTTGTCCAGGGATGCATGAATGACCGGTGTCTGTATCAGATGTTAACAGCTGACGGGGAACCACCCAAGGAATAATACGGGCCGGGGGATAGGGAGGGGAACAATAAAACTAACATTGTCAATCTGTTACTGAAGTTAAGTCAAGCACATTAATGAATGTTTGTACGTGTGTGTATGTTCATATTTACATGTCTATTTGCAAGTTCATGTTTGATGATTTACACATCTCATATATTGTGTAAAAGGAGTTCTTTGTTGTAAGTTTATCATGAAGTATATACACATGGTTTGATCATGTTGCCGTCAAATGCAGAAGTTGTTTTCTTTGTGTTGTATGTTAGTGTTCTTCCTGTACCTTGGTAACTTTTGTTGTTTTCAAATGTCAAGAGTTCACTGCCAGAAAGACATGAAAGTTAGAATAATCTCATGTCAACTACTGTTGTTTTGGCTGGGAAATTATAAGGCCATATTATGTTACAACATTTTGTAAGGATGCCTAGTTTTCTTTATTACTGTTTTGTATTCCAAGAAATACCTCTGTTAGCCGTTTGCTGAGTTGGTATCAGCCATAGAGTAGGTAGTCACATTTCAGGCCTCTCCACATACTATAACATAGTATGTGAAGTCCAAAACTCCATATCCCTACGATGGAGATATGAACTTTTAGGCTTCTCTACACATTGTAACCTAGGCATATATAGTTTTAGGCTCTTCCTCACATTGTAACCTAGGCATATATAGTTTTAGGCTCCCCCTCACATTGTAACCTAGGCATATATAGTTTTGGGCTTTCCCACATACTGTAACCTAGTTATATATAGTTTTAGGCTTCCACACTTTTTAACCTTGGCATATATAGTTTTAGGCCTCCCCGCACACTGTGACCTGGGCATATAATATTAGTTTAAGGCTTCTCCACACATTGTAACCTAGGCATTTATAGTTTTAGGCTTTCCCTCGCATTGAAACCTAGACATATATAGTTTTAGGCTTTCCCACACACTGTAACCTAGTTATATAAAGTTTTAGGCCTCCCCACACTGTCAAACTTCATTTGCACACACACACACACACACACACTATGTCATGACAGTATGAAGTGCACTGTCTACATGTGAGCACAAATTGAAAGAAGTGATGAAGAATGTAGTAATTTTGGCACGAGAGAATACATACAAACAAGAGAATTCTAGAAAATTTGAACAATGACCAATGATTGATCCTGGATTTTATTTGTTGCAGCTTTCTATACAGTCATTTTTTAGAGTGTGCTTCTGCATGCCTTCTTGTGTCTATGTGTTGTTATGTTCTGTGTGTTGTTATGTTCTATGTGTTATTATGTTCTGTGTGTTATGTTCTATGTGTTGTCATCCTATCATATTATATTGTGTTTTTTGTTTTCCTCCTGAAAAAAATGTTCCTTGGTAATGTGTTTTCCAACTGTTGAATGTTATGTCTACTCAAAGGTACTGTATGGTGCAAGAGGACATTATAATCAACACTCCACTCTATTGTGTGATCTGGACAATAAAGAAGCAAATAGAAAGTTAAATTGAGTCACTGAATTGTGGATATGCAGAAGAATAGAATTTATGTAGGGGAAAAAAAAACAATTAAACATATAGTTTCTGTAGACCTGAAAGGAAAAGAGAGTGACTGACAGAAATTAGAAGAATAAAAAAGTGAAGTGTCAGCCACATTAAAAGACAAAACACTTTTTAAAAAAAAACAATAACGATGGCAAAGTGAAAGACAAGAGGTAGACATCTATATAAGTGGGATGATAATATGAAGAGATGGATGGCAGATGTCGCAGATAGTGTATAAACAGGATAAAAGAAAAAGAGTATTGAAGATCTACTATTAAAAAAAAAAAAGTAAAGGACCCTTTTCCACGCCTTTAGGCGTTTAGGGCATATAGGGCTAGACCTATATTTTTATAGACCAATCAGCACAAGATGGGTGATGTGGTCAGCATCACGCCAGCCGCCTTTACTTTCCCGGGATTGCACCTGGTACCCACTCAAGGCTGGGTCGACCTGGGAGCCAAGGTCATTATTTAAAAACAGTCCGGCTCTGCCAGTGAGCCAACCCACGACCTTCTGATCCGCGACGAGCGTCTAGCCGCTTGGCCACGGCGACTCCCGAAGATCTACTATAGCAAACTTTTTTTAAGGAGATGGCACCTCATTGACTATTGAATTAATTTTCCTAGAAACAGAGGGAACTTTCTCAATAAATCACATGACTATGATGGTAAATAACGACATTCATCAGAAATTGTGGGCCTCTGAGCAAAGACAAAACCAGTTGTGGCTGTTTTGTTAAAGAAGTAAGCAGGACAAAACCAGTTGTGGCTGTTTTGTTAAAGAAGTAACCAGGACAAAACCAGTTGTAGCTGTTTTGTTAAAGAAGTAAGCAGGACAAAACCAGTTGTAGCTGTTTTGTTAAAGAAGTAAGCAGGACAAAACCAGTTGTAGCTGTTTTGTTAAAGAAGTAAGCAGGACAAAACCAGTTGTAGCTGTTTTGTTAAAGAAGTAAGCAGGACAAAACCAGTTGTAGCTGTTTTGTTAAAGAAGTAAGCAGGACAAAACCAGTTGTGGCTGTTTTGTAAAAAAATAAGCAGTTATGGTTTTCCCTTGGTCAATGACTTTAACAGTCAGGGATTGTTCTTGTTAAAATAAATGCACCAGAAGTCAGGGAATTTGACTGACTGACTGACTGACTGACTTTCTACCCCACCAGGACATCACACAAGCGATAAACACCCGATGACACAAAGTGCCACCATGTGGATGAGGATCGCCATGGAGAGGTCCCAGAAACCGCGTTCAGACAATTGGCCATATTTATGGCCTGCCTATATTGCGGCCCCTGGCAAAAGCCAGGGTGGGGCTTCAAATAACAAAAAATGTCCTCCTAAAAAGGACGAAACTGGATTTCTAATGACCAGGTAGTCTGGGAATTGTCTCCCTTGTTCACTATGTCATTATTTAGGGGATTTTGAAAAATGAGTTACCAAAATGAATGCATGAGAGGTTTAGCTTAAGCTAAAAATGTTTGAGGTATACATTATAAACACAAGCTGTTGTTGTCACAAGAAGAGATGGAATGAAAAATTGTGACATTAGAAGAAACAGGAATAGTATCAAGGACAGAATAAAGAGATAGACAGAAGTAAAGTAGTTTGGTCTTTTCATGCAGGTGAAGTAGAAGCCACTGCCGCCATCTAGCGTAGTGATGTAGCTGGCTGTAAGGTTTAACTACATAAAATATCTGAGACAAGGGAGAAAAGCTTGATGGGAAATAACTGAAAAATACCTCAAAGCCCTTAGTCTTTGATGGCTTTTAAAATTTTTATTTTGATGTAAGATTTAGTCCGTGTCTAGTGTGGGGTTGGCATTTTGGCGTTAAAGAACAGCATAATGCCATTCATCAATTTATGTGTTTTAAATTTTGGTCGAAGCACAGCAAATAAATCTGGCTTCTAAAGTGGCCACTTCTAATGTTTATTTTAGGCTGTTTTTTTTTCTTCTTCTTCTACTTGGTGTTAATGTCTGTAAACTCTGGTTGAAAAGTTCTGGTTGTTCATCCACTTCTAGACTTTAGTCATGTACCAGAACTTGAATTTTATGTGCACATCCATTTTACACACGTCTGCCTTATCTGCTGGTTCCTCGCCTCTCAGGCAGGATGGACTCCAACTTCACAGGATACACTTCTAGGCGACTTTTAGAACTCATCATAGTGGAGCATTGGAACTATTCCCCCCCCCCCCACCCCCCCCTTAGATTCCCTGCCAAAATAGGGCCCTAGAGAGTGTTAAAACCACACCAAGCATCCTTAGATTTCCCTGCCTGGAGAGTGTTACACCCCACCAACCTTGGATTTCCATGTCTAAAGAGTGTTAAACCACACCAACCTTGGATTTCCATGTCCAAAGAGTGTTAAACCACACCAACCTTGGATTTCCATGTCCAAAGATTTCCATGTGTTACACCACACCAACCTTGGATTTTCTGAAACATGTACACCACCAAAGAGTGTTACACCCCACCAACCTTGGATTTCCATGTCTAAAGAGTGTTAAACCACACCAACCTTGGATTTCCATGTCTAGAGAGTGTTACACCACACCAACCTTGGATTTCCATGTCTAGAGAGTGTTACACACACAACCTTGGATTCCACACCAACCTTGGATTTCCATGCCTAAAGAGTACACCACAAAGAGTGTTAAACCACACCAACCTTGGATTTCCATGTCTAGAGAGTGTTACACCACACCAACCTTGGATTTCCATGTCTAGAGAGTGTTACACCACACCAACCTTGGATTTCCATGCCTGAACAGTGTTACACCACACCAACCTTGGATTTCCATGTCTAGAGAGTGTTACACCACACCAACCTTGGATTTCCATGCCTGAACAGTGTTACACCACACCAACCTTGGATTTCCATGTGTAGAGAGTGTTACTACACACATACCTTGGATTTCCATGTCTAGAGAGTGTTACACCACACCAGCCTTGGATTTCCATGTCTGAAGAGTGTTACATGTCGCCAGGTGCTGAAATTGCCCTTGACACAACAAAACTTCACGATGGGCAGACTAGTCTGATGTTTTCTAACTGATCTAAGTCAAGTTATAAAATCTGTACAAGCTGTACATGTTATTTAAAAAAAAAAGCTTTATTGCCAAAGTGAAGATAAATTTGTGAAGGAATTACCAAAGATCAAGGATCTGAATTTGTAAAGGAATTACCAAAGAGTAGGATCTGAATTTGTGAAGAAATTAACAAAAATCAAGGATCTGAATTTGGGAAGGAATTCCAAAAAGTGGGATCTGAATTTGTGAAGGAATCACCAAAGATCAATGATCTGAGTTTGGGAAGGAATTACCAAATGTAGAAATGTAATATTGTTTAAAATTAACTGAAGATTAAGGAGCACAAATTGTGAAGTCTTTATCAAAGATGACTGGTGTGTTCTTGCATATGTTTTTAGATATTGAATGAAAGACATTTTTGGTTAAACAGGAAAATACATTTGAGTTATTTGAGTTAACAGCACTGTCAGGAGATAATATAAAAGCATAAGTCATTAAAAACTTATAACAGCCTACAAAATATATGTGGTAATCTTAGTTTCAGCTTCATAGCAAACGGGTCACCCCATAGTTGCTCCGCTCCTGTGCCAACAAAAAACAAACAGAATGTTTATCACAGTCCCTTTTGGAAAGATTGACAGACTGCTGTCTCAGCATATCTAGCATACACATGTGTTAAAAGCATAGGGTAGCCACCAGAAGTGCTAACAAAAACAGTCCGACATTAGAAATGCAGTTCATCATGGATGGTAGCAGAAGTCAATTAATTTTTATCACATAATGGCACCACCAATATTGCGACAACAGGCATCACGCCATTTTCTGAATCTACAGTTCACACCACCACGTTGGTCACAGTAAAAAAAAACCCATTCCAAATGAAATCCACAGCTCACAGTGTCACAGCATGCACTCAGCTCAGAAGCTGGGCTACGAAACTAAATCTTTTCAGTCTACAAATGGAGCAAAAATGCAACGGCCACCGTCTGGCAGAAGCAAAAAATTTGCAGCGGCTGAAAACAGTGGCCGTGCCTAGCATCCCTTTTGACCAAAAGTCGAAAAAAAAGAGAGGTATATATATATATATAAATAATGAAAATACATTTGTCAATAACATTACCAAAGATAACTAAAGCCACAAATTGTTAATGAAGCTGTCAAAGATGCATGTATGGTCGTGCAGTCATGCTACAACAAACAATAAAGACAAACTATTGTGAAAATGTTAGTGAGTATCTGTTTCCTCTGTATAAGCTTTAAGAAAACGACGTGAAACAGCATATAATTTTGTCTCAAACATTTCTTTGTTTGTTTTGATTTTTCCCTGTTTGTATTGCGAGATGGCTAATCATCTTCATTTGGGTACATCACCATATACATTTGTACAAATATATCAATACTGATAAATACATTCCGTGTATGTGAAAACAGTTTTGTATTTCAAGTCTAGCGATTTCTACCATCAGCGTATGAAATGTTCAGCCCACATTATCACAATGTTTGCTTTAAATGATGTGCCACTAATTGCTTACTTTGTTTCATTTATGAGGATTTGATTCACTTGATTTTTGCTTAATTATCGTTGTTGACAGTGACAGGCGTTTTTTTTTTTTCAACCTTTTGCCTTTAGCTCCAATATTTGATATACATTTTTGAGTCTCTCGTAGCCTCATTTTATACCTGGCCCAGTCGTGTTAGCTGGGCTCTGCTGACAGTGAAGAGGCCCAGACCATAGTCTGTGACATTTAACACAAGGCCCTGGTAGATAAGGAAAAATAGACAATATTCTGTCGGGTTCAGGGCTGTCAGATCTGTCCTGGTTTTGAGTATGACATTGTCTGTGTGATAAGTAATTGATAACCATCTGTGAAATTTCATGCCAAGATATATCATTGTGTCCATTCTCTCGATGTCTATACTGCACATGTTTACAGCTGGTTACAACTGGTTACAACTTGTGTTCAAGGAGAACCATGTCGAGGAAGCCTAGAGGATAATATGAAAATAAGGTTTAACAATTTGTGTAGGGGCGAAGACCGTTTTAACTGCACTTGACTTTTCTCCATGTGGCTCAGTGCCTGTTGGCTGCTTTATTTCTCAGATAGTTAGACCTCAGATCATGACTGACACAATCACAGGAAGTTGACACAATCACAGGAAGTTGACTAATCACAGGAAGTTGACACAATCACAGGAAGTTGACTAATCGCAGGAAGTTTAGTGAAAAACTGAATTTTAGTTCTCTTTTTTTTCCCTTTAGATCTTACACTTTGTACGTGTGTGTGCATTTTAAAAATGTTATTTTGTATCCATTGCTGAGTTTCGATCCAACATTATATGTAATATGTTGGTTCATTGCTGCTTTGACATTATATAAATATATTATGTTTATTGCTTGCACACAACTGACATATTCCTGCCTTGTTTCTTCTTGCCTCCTAACCTGTCTCTTTTTTCCCCCCACCCCTCAGTTAATTGTTGTATTTAAATGTAATGTTTATTATTGCTTTGCTTAGTACATCTGTTGTTGTTTTCAAATGTTTTCTTATGCTGTAATAGTGAATTCATATGATCTTGTAATGTAGTAATACATTATGTTTGTAGATACACACCTTGTTGTATTCATACCTCGTATGTGTCTGTTGTTAACTGCTGTATTTATATGTCATTTTTTAAAAATTATTTATATGTTTCATGTTTTTCACCTATTTCATTAAATGTTACTCCTAGTTTCTGTCTCTTGTGGTATTCTTTAGTATATTAGTTTTTTAAATTAATATAGTACTTGTATTTCGGCGTGATGCTGACCACATTACCCATCTTGTGCTGATTGGTCTATAAAAATATAGGTCTAGCCCTATATGCCCTATACACCTAAAGGCGTGGAAAATGGTCCTTTACTTTTTACTTTGTACTTACTTGTATTCCTATGTTGTTATGTTTGTTGGTTCTCTGTTGTCTTGGAGACTGTTGCATTGATATGTTTCCCTGTTTTTCTGATTGTGTTTTTTATATGTTCTATCCACTGAAGTATCCATACAGTCTGTCTGTTGTTGCATTCATATGTCCCATCAGTGGTTGCTTTATTTTCTTCCTATCTGTTTGTTCTGGCATTTGTATGTTCCAAATAGCTGTGTTATGTTGCATTCTAATGTCTCTTATATTTCTGTGTTTCAACTAGCTTTATTGTGTCTATACAAGGTTGTGTCTTTTATAGTTCTATGTTCCAATTAGCTATGTTATGTCCATCTCTTAAGTTCTATGTTCCAATTAGATGTGTCGTGTCTGTACATGGTTGTGTCTCTTGTCATTCTATGTTCCAATTAGATATGTCATGTCTATATATGGTTGTGTCTCTTGTAGTTCTATGTTCCAGTTAGTTATGTTGTGTTTGTGCATGGTTGTGTCTCTCATAATTCTGTGTTCCAGTTAGCTGTCATGTCTGTACATGGTTGTGTCTCTTGTAGTTCTATGTTCCAGTTAGTTGTGTTATTGTTCTATAATGGATTTATAACGTTTTTTGTGTCCTCACTTTTGGACTGACCATCTACTGCATTTGTCATTGTATGACTGGATATATATTTCTACCTTATCATCCTATTCAAAACAATATTTTCCTGTTGTGAATTTGAATACTGAAGAGACAAACAACAGACTGCATAATTGATTGTCCAGCATATTTCACTGTATCTCATTAGGTGCATAATATGAAGATGAAACAACACAAAGTGAAGCACAACAGTGAGTCCTTTCTAGTGAATTCTTGGTGTCTTGTTGACAAGAATCAGTTTTTTTCATTACAGAAATAACAGATGGTGGCATTGTACAGAAGTTATCATTATATATATGGGTAATCCCTAAATTTACAAACAACAAGACATGTAAGTTGGTTTAAACTACCTAGGTTACATTTAACAAGTGGACTACATGTGTGTTAGGTTTTGTATTCAGTTTTTGTATTCGGTTGTGTATTTGGTTGTTTATTCAGTTGTATATTTGGTTGTTTCTTCAGTTGTATATTTGGTTGTTTCTTCAGTTGTATATTTGGTTGTTTATTCAGTTGTATATTTGGTTGTTTCTTCAGTTGTATATTTGGTTGTTTATTCAGCTGTGCATTTGGTTGTCTGTTTGGTTGTTTGGTCAGTTGTATTTTTTGTTGTGTATTTGTTGTTTATTTACTTCTTTATTTGGTTGTATATTCGGTTGTGTGTTTGGTTGTGTGTTTAGTTTTGTGTTCCAGCTAAAGAGCTAACTCCTTCTCTACTAATCAGCTCAACAATTTTTCCACTGGTAAGTCCACAGACACTCTTCTATGTCAGTGTTTACATTAACCCTTTAGAGACGGAGCCTTATTTGGAGTTTGTGCCAAAAATATGGAGCCCTCAGGCGGGGATTCTCTTACTTTACACACATAAATTATTTCAAAAATTGCGTGATTGATGAAGAGGAACAAAAGTATATATATTATTGTAGGAAATTGAAATAACTAACACAATCTTTATGAATCATGACATCTCAACCTTTGTTAAGTTTAGTTATCAAATTTGCATATTTATGCATGTATTTTTTTTAAATTACCTTGGACAGACAAGTAAGTAAGTAAGTAAAGGATCCTTTTCACGGATTTAGGCGTATTGGGCATATAGGGCTAGACCTATATTTTATAGACCAATCGGCACAAGATGGGTGATGTGGTCAGCATCACGCCAGCCGTCTTTACTTCCTGGGACTGCACCCGGTACCCACTCAAGGCTGTGTCAACCTGGGAGCCAAGGTCATTTTTGAAAAAGGTCCCGCTCCGCCAGGGAGTGAACCCACGACCTTCCGATCCGTGGCGCACGTCTAGCCGCTCTGCCACGGCAACTCCCTCAGACAGACATGACCATATTAAACAGTCTGGCTAAATTTTCTGATGAATGAAATGTGATGAAGTCCTAACACTTGTGTTTTGGGAAGCAAGGCCGATGTAGGCGCTCCAGACACCAATGGCACAATCTCAAGGCTTATACTAACAGGCTGACAGATTGACCCAGCCCTCTTTTTGGCTATTTTGCTGTTTGGCCGATGGATCAGCCCAGTCATCCCCAAAAAGTTAACTCTTGCTAGATTCATGTGTTGGTGTAGTTTCTTCTGTCCAAGAATACTATTGCTCCATCTTCTTTAGATCCATGCACTTGAGGCTGTGAACTTGAGATTCTCCAGTTGAAAGACTTGAAGTGATTGATGGCTGCGCATGGCATTGTTTTCTTCTATTTTTTTCTCTTCTGTGTTTCTGCATTTGCCTTTGAAAGGACTGTTGGCACACTGTATTGCAGTTTACAGCAAGTCTGTGATATGTGTCTTTCAGCCAAACAAATCTGATTTTAGCAGATCCCTAACTAAGGTGCATTGGGAACCAACAACATCATTGCACTTGGAACATCCCTATAAATGCTGCATCCCTTTCTTTATCAGCAAGTGCAGAGTTCCAGTTTTGATAATACCAGCAGCCGTCTGATTGTACGTCCATTTTGTCTTCTCCTGAGAATTGAGCATCCACTAGCAGCCTCTAATTAGTTTTCCTTTATGACATGCTTGTTAGGGGTGCAAGGGATCTACTGACCCCCCAACCCTCCCACAAACATATGGCACAGAACCCATATGAGGAGCCGAAAGAGTGACATGTTGTATTTCATTATGTTGATCTAGATCTGTGGTATGCTCATTGTATACAGCAGTCTTTGCCAGGAAATCAATTATGTAGTTAATTATTTGTTTCTTCATTATAACAAGGATTTCTTTTAACAATATTCACATGCTACATACTGTAATCATTATAACGATTGAATCCATTTCCTTTATTGTTTATCATTATCATAATCACATAAATATTCTTTGTTGAGATTGCTACATTCACCAACTATTTGATTCATTTGTCCTACGAGGAGTCTCAGAAATTGAATACAGCTGTGGTAATCTTAATTAGAAATGTTTTTTGTAGCAGCCAGTAATCAGTTATTCTCTGTAGAAATACCTAATGCATCTTAATGAGAACTCTTGTGTGTGTGTGGTTTAAAAAGAAAGAAAGGATGTGAAGAGGAAGACAAACCAACAGTCATGTTAATTGTACAACCAGGTTGGCTTGGCTTGAAACAATGGATTCTGGTTTTTTGTGATAAATAATTCCATCCAAAGCATCAAATAATTAATAACACAGACACATACATACAGAATGATGATTTTTCAACAGGTGTTCACTTCTACTGCTATAATTTCATAATCCCCTTTTTCACGAAGCCGTAACCTCAGGGCAGATATCCCTCGGTGCCGTACAGTTTTACCCCTCCGGGTTATAGTCTGAAGGTTTGACACCCTGAGAGGAAACAATTTGTCTGCAAGGCAAACCAACAGGGCACATCCCAGATACAGGGCACATCCCAGGTACAGGGCACATCCCAGGTACAGGGCACATCCCAGGTACAGGGCACATCCCAGGTACAGGGCACATCCCAGGTACAGGGCACATCCCAGGTACAGGGCACATCCCAGGTACAGGGCACATCCCAGGTACAGGGCACATCCCAGATACAGGGCACATCCCAGGTACAGGGCACATCCCAGATACAGGGCACATCCCAGGTACAGGGCACATCCCAGGTACAGGGCACATCCCAGATATTCCTTTCAACTCAAAGAAGTTATACAGTGCATACTGTTTAAGGCAATCTTGAATGTCGTGATACTTGTTGTGAAGAATAATTTGTTTATCCCTGGTAATTTTTCTTGCTAGAATTCTCTCGATAAAAAGAATTTGTGATTATAAGAACCACTTAATGGTTCCTGATGAGTTCTCCTTAGCAGGCCATCACTGTAATTAGGGCACCCTTAATGTCTACGTGAGCCTGCTTTAACTTGATGCCACAGGTGGGTCAAAAAGTCACATTAAGGATGGCAAATTTTTAAATTTATTTTGGGTTACACTTTTGAGATAAATATTTTGCGCGTGCAGATAAGTTTTTCTCCCCACTGAGCGGAGCATTTATTGAAAAATGGAATAATTTATCCCCGGAGTGGTTACTCACAGTATCCACATATCTTTGGTTGTTTCCCTTCATTGAACATATTTTACTGATTAATTTTTAATCTACTAGACATGTTATGGAAATTGTCCTTAAGTTTAAAAAAAAAACAGCTTCCTGTCTTTGATCAGCGGTTACTTTCAGTAAACTAATAAATGTGAAAGACAAGCAATTTCCTCAGTGTCTATAAATAATTACTTAGCTAATGTAGTTTTAACATTTACTAACATGCAGATTTATTATAAACTGACATCCAACATGTGCACACCGTGATAAAATATTTCACTGTTGTTTAGATCACTTATCAATTAAACATCTTGGGAAGCTAATCATTGTAGCCCTACATTGGTCTGCATGTTACTTAGTAATCAGAAAGGCTTCTCTAATGTAACTGTTAAACAGTTGAGCTGGGTTCCTGGGATTTGCCACGGTGGCATTCTCATCCGTGAGGTATTGATCTTGTAGACAGCAATCCTGCAGGGAAACAGTGGCTTGACCCGAACTTATAATCGAGTAGTCCTTCAGCTCCTTCTGTGGATCTTTGCCTGCTCACATTAGACAGCAAGTGACAAAGTGAAACCCTTGGATGCCTCCATGAAGCTGCTGTATACTTCTGAACACGGTTTCTAGAATGTGTTCCCCTTGTCTTGGTCTCTGAAATATGGCTCTTCAGCAACTGTGATGTCAAACCTTTATGTTGCTTTCTCAGACTTGGAATTGAAAAAAAAAAAAGATATAAAGGAATCATCCCCCACAAACAAAGCAAGATACACAAGAAACAAGAAAATACACATGATTGTTTCTGCTCAGACCATTTCTGCTACACGGTCCACACATTCAGCAGGTTTTTATGATATACCTAACAAGCAGTGAGCATCCATGCTTACCTGCAACAATAAATTTTCAACATGGATGTATTTAGATAGATAACATAAATGAGTTTTCCTTTGTACTACCTTTTGGTGTTCATAGAAAACTTACTATAAAGGGGCTTTAACTCTTGGGTCAGCTTCAGTATTGTCATTTTTATTTTAAAAATATTCAGAATAACTCACTGGGTTATAATTCGTATATACGGTGGAGACCACATAAGATGATCTCTGAAGTGGCAAATTACTTTGGTGAGAAACAATTTGTTTATCCCCGGCAGTTACCATATGACCAAACTCTTATCTGGATAAGAGGAATTTATGATAAAAAGAACTATTTCTTAGGTTTCTGGTGAGTTCTCCTCCTTAACTGGTCTGCACTGTATTAGTGTACATTTTATGAAATTCCTCAGAAATGTTGTCGTAACTTTCATTCATTGAAATTTAAAAAAAACAGAGAAATTGCAGAATTAAATGTGTGGGCATTAATTGTTGTTCACAGAAGTAAAAATCATAACTGGTCTTTGACTACACATTTATTTCTCTGATTACTTGACTAGTCTCATGTGTGCCTCATTGTTCGCCATTTTCTTGTGTAAAACGTCACACACATTGTGGTCATCCTGAGCTGATCATTGTCACATCAGATAGTTAACATTAGAGCTGATCATTGTCACATCAGATAGTTAACATTAGAGGTGATCATTGTCACATCAGATAGTTAACATTAGAGCTGATCATTGTCACATCAGATAGTTAACTTTAGGGGTGATCATTGTCACATCAGATAGTCAACATTAGAGGTGGTCATTGTCACATCAGATAGTTAACATTAGAGCTGATCATTGTCACATCAGATAGTTAACATTAGAGGTGATCATTGTCACATCAGATAGTTAACATTAGAGGTGATCTAGCTTCAAGATTTAGATGTACGGGACATCTAGAATTTCTCATTTAGAACAGTCAATATTTTGTCTGTTGCTGTGGAAAACAGAATATTGTCTGCACAAAACACCATATATTATCCGTTTATTATCAATAAACTATTTTATGTTGCTTAAATGCTGCCTTTTATGCTTTTTTTTATCTTTTTACCATTCGTCTGGTCTTGTTTGTTTTTAGAATGTCAGTGATTGGTCCATTCACCATTCAGTTGTCTTGATAAGTGAGTGAGTTAGTTCATCGACAGATTATCCTCATTGCACATGGGACAAGTCCGTAAGCGCTCGGATCCCATCTTCAGTATATCCCATGTGACGACAAAAAACACCAGTTCTGTACTAGTTTACTATTCTTCTTTGGCTACCTGTATAGTGTTCATGTTTGATGACACCTCTTTTGACCTGAAGTTCTTGTAGTCGTCTGAGTTTTGCCGATTCAAGGTCGTCTCCTGAATCACCTTCTCGTCGTGTCTTCTTGAGAGTTTTGAAAGCGTCGGTTTGGCCCATTGATTTTTTTGTACCTACTGAGGCCCTGCCAGCAAGCTAATCGGCTCGTTCATTCCCTCTTACCCCAGAATCTTCTGGAACAAAAATGAATGTTAATTACTTTCAGACGAGATGTCAGCAGCAGCTGCAACATCCTGTCTCTATCTTCTGAAGCCTGCTCATGGAATCACTTAGAAAGCATGCAAGGGAAAACTGCTGTGTCTCTAGCCACATCTTTGCTTTTGTCACAGCCATCACCTCCATTGGCAAACTACTTGTAGTGGAGGCAAAAGCCCCGCTTTCTTCTTTTAACTTTTCCTGGAGCCAGAACTGTGACAGCCCATCAACTTTAAACGTGCCAGTGACGGATCCGTCTGTGTAGATAACTGCACCTCCATCAGCATATTGTTGAAGGATTAGACTTCCAAGTTCTGCCTCAACACCACCGAGTTGTCTTGCTTACAAAATATCAGTGACTGATCCGTTTACCATTCAGTTATCTTGTTTACAGAAACTCAGTTATTGGTCCGTTGCCAATTGGGATTTTCTGACGTGTCCATGTATTAGATTGCTCATGCAAAATCTTCCAGTCCGAAGCAGACAAGGGGAAAGCCTGTGGAAACGTTGTTGTGTTGTTTACATAGCTCATCGTAATAGCGTTGGCCAGATATCAAATGCGGTAAGGGATAAAAGGTATAGAGCTCATATTGTTAAACGCAATGAAATATTGACAATATGCAGAAAAGATTAAAAAGAAAACATAAACGCAATATGTAAAAACAGTGGTAATGTGTTTTCTGGGAAAAATGAACAGATTTTCATGGACTCAGAGCAACAACAACAACAACAACAAAGGGACCTACAAGATACAAAAACAAATTTCGAGGAAACAGCTGCAGACAGTCATGATTTGTAGGCCTGATCTGAGGAGGAATCAACTTAAAAACCTAGTAACCACTGGCAGATTTGATGGAAACAGAAAAAAGGGACAATACATGTATAGATAGAATGTCGTGGTAAGATGGCGCGGGTAATTTGAGAAACAGATCTGCTCCGTATTATAATGATCATTTGAGATGACGAAACATGGCCGCCATATTGATAGACATGGTACCTGTTGATGTGTTGGTCAAAATCGTTGTAATACAATAAAGTCTTAAGTTCTGAAGTTCTCTTGTTCATCATTATCGCTTTTATCTTAGGGTTTTTTTCCTCGTTTAATTTTGCCCACTCCGGGCTGCTACCTGAAAGTATAACATCATGAGATTACAAAATATCAATCTGGACTGTTGTCTACAAGGGCGTATCCTAGGTACCTCGTTCAGCCTCGAAAGAATCTCATTTGGGGCATGGGTAAATGACCACGGAGCATGAAGCCCGCAGCCAGTGTGGGTTAGGATGAAACATGATAGTATTGGGTTTCCTGTTCTGTCCTGAAGCATATGCGTGCTCAGCATGTCGGTACATGGCCTTGACCACCAATTAGTCGACAGAATATTCCTATTGCAGATCCACTTATTGCACATCCAACCATTGCACATTCAACCACCACATACCCACCTATTGCACATCCAACCATTGCAAATCCACATATTGCACATCCAACCATTGCAGATCCACCTATTGCACATCCAACCATTGTACATTCAACCATTGCACATTTAACTATGCATCTCCAACCATTGCATATCAACTATTGCATACCAACCTTTTGCACATCCAACCATTGTAGATGTAACCATTCACTCTGTAACTGTAAGTACCACAGCTTGGTGCAGCAGATCCATCCATCCATTTATGTAAAAGAAAACAAAACAAAATAATCGATCACGTTCAACCTACTGCGAGCAGTATTGATTATAATTGTGGTCTGGTTTCTTTGTGCCAATTATGCTGGCTAAGAAATGTCAATTGCGCCAAAACTAGTGGCTTAGAGCGGCACTCTAGCACCTAGTGAGGGCTGTTGGGGAGGGGGCCGGCGTGCACTAAACACACACTCACATATATAGACATGTACAATTGCACACACACACACACACACACATATACAGACATGTACAACTGCACACACACATAACATACATGTGTCCAGCCCCATCTGTGAATGCAGGCATACGCATTTGCATATATATATATATACACATGAATAGAAACACTCATAAGCACACGCCCAAGTGGCTTTGCGGCAGACGACGCCAATTTTGAATTGACTTCATTTTTTGTCCTTGGCTATCTACAGTGCTCTTATCTGGCCACATTTGACTTCTCCTAGAGCATTCACTACAACTGTATGATTCCCTGTGAACATAGTCTTACCTGCAAGTCTGTTAGCTTCTTCATTTCCTGGCACGAAAATGAAGCTGTCTTTTGTCAGCCCCCACCGCGTCCCATGCAGAGGCTGCAATGGGTGTCATTAATGAGGAAGGTGGGGAAAAGTTAAAAAAAATTTTTTGGAAAAGTTGAAATTTTTTTTTTTTAAGTATCAAATGTGTTTGTGTGTGTGTGTGTGTGGGGGAGGGGAAGAGAAATTCCGCACCGGGTACCGCCCGACCTTGCAATGCCACTGCTCACATGACTTTGCCGCACGCCTTCAAGCGTATCGAGTGTATGAGGTTTGTCCTGTAATAGCTGACACCAATCGTATTTTGTCTGCCTGATGCGACCAACGTCGGTTGCCTTGACGTCCTAAGCTAAGACATTTAATGGTTGGTACTCACTGTAGTCCAGGCCGGCCTGGGCAGGGCTTGTACTCGCCAAGACCGGTTCTTCTTATGCCCAGGCTGACCAAGCTTTGATGGATGGAAGTCTAAGGAAGCTGTGGAAGCGACTGAGGGCTGAGGGTCGGCTGTTTCCAGAACAATGGTCGGCTGTTTCCAGAACGAGGGTCGGCTGTTTCCAGAACGAGGGTCGGCTGTTTCCAGAACGAGGGTCGGCTGTTTCCAGAACGATGGTCGGCACGCAGCAGCCAAGTCTTCCATTCTCGGAGAGCCAACAAACTACCTTGAAATGTGTGTGCGTGAGAGAGAGAGAGAGAGAGAGAGCCTACTTGTGTGCGCGCGCGCGCGTGTGTGTGTGTGTGTGAGAGAGAGAGAGAGCTTGCGTATGTGTCTGTGTGTGTGTTTGGGGGAAGGAGGGAACATAGACTGAGTGTGGGTGTATGAGAGCGTGCGTGTGTGTGCGTGTGAGAGAGAGATAGAAAGAGAGAGAGATAGAGAGAGAGAGCACTCGTGTGTGTGCGTGTATGTGTGTGTAATTGGGGGACTGAGGGAGAACAGACTGTGAGTGTGTGGCTTGGTAACTGAAAATTCCGCAGTAGATCCCGACTAAGCAAGAGTGCAGATCCATGTGATCTGATCACAACAACGTCCGCAAATCGTGATATAATAAATATAAAATGGCATCTGCAGGGCAAGTATCGGCAACACTGAGTCCTGACATCTAGGGGACGAGTATCGACAGCACTGAGTCCTGACATCTTTAGGGCGAGTATCGGCAGCACTGAGTCTTCACATCTTTAGGGCAAGCATCGGCAGCACTGAGTCCTGACATCTTTAGGGAAAGTATCGGCAGCACTGAGTCCTGACATCTTTAGGGCGAGTATCGGCAGCACTGAGTCCTGACATCTTTAGGGCGAGTATCGGCAGCACTGAGTCCTGACATCTTTAGGGCGAGTGTCGACAGCACTGAGTCCTGACATCTAGGGGACGAGTGTCGACAGCACTGAGTCCTGACATCTGCTGGGCGAGTGTCGACAGCACTGAGTCCTGACATCTTTAGGGCGAGTATCGGCAGCACTGAGTCCTGATATCTTTAGGGCGAGTGACGACAGCACTGAGTCCTGACATCTTTAGGGCGAGTGTCGACAGCACTGAGTCCTGACATCTTTAGGGCGAGTATCGGCAGCACTGAGTCCTGACATCTGCTGGGCGAGTGTCGACAGCACTGAGTCCTGACATCTTTAGGGCGAGTATCGGCAGCACGGAGTCCTGACATCTTTAGGGCGAGTGTCGACAGCACTGAGTCCTGACATCTTTAGGGCGAGTATCGGCAGCACTGAGTCCTGACAATGGCTACCATTTGTCTGCTTGCTGTTTGCGTGCAATTACATGTGTTGAATGTATGTGTAGGCGTGTTTGTGTATGCATGAGTGTGTGTATCTGTAACTGTATATGATGTTGTGCGCGTGTGTGTTTCTGCATGTGTGTCTACGTGTACGTGTGTACGTGTGACTATCTGTATGTCTGTGGGGTTATCTGTGTCACAATTTGTCTCTGTGTGGGTGTGTCTGTTTGTGTCTACGTGTGTATGCGTCTGTGCCTGTGTGTGTCTATGTATGTGTGCTTGTGTGTGTGTGTGTGTCTGCGCGTTTGTGTCTGCTTGTGTCTTTGTATCTGCGTGTGTGTCTGCGTGTATCTGTATGTGTGCTGTGTGTATTTATTTAGCTCATCTCCTTATGTGTCTGTGTGTGTGTGTGTGTTAGTGAGTGTGAGTCTGTGTGTATGTGTCTCTGTGTGTTTGTGTGTCTGTGGGCAGGATGTGTTTGTTTCTGTGTGTGTCTACGTGTGTGTGTCCGTTAATGTCTGTGTACCTATCTCTGTGTGTGTGTGTGTGTGTCTGTGCGCATGTGTATATGAATTTATTTGTGTGTGTGTGTGCGCATGTGTATATGAATTTATTTGTGTGTGTGTGCGCATATGTGTCTGCATGTGTGTGTGCATGTGTGTTTCTGTATGTATGTATGTGTGTGTGTGTGGAATATGTGTGAATGTCTGAGTGTGTGTGTGTGTGTGTGTCTGTGGGCAGTATGTGTTTGTTTCTGTGTGTGTCTGCATGTGTGTGTGCATGTGTGTTTCTGTATGTATGTATGTGTGTGTGTGTGGAATATGTGTGAATGTCTGAGTGTGTGTGTGTGTGTGTGTGTCTGTGGGCAGTATGTGTTTGTTTCTGTGTGTGTCTGCATGTGTGTGTGCATGTGTGTTTCTGTATGTATGTATGTGTGTGTGTGTGGAATATGTGTGAATGTCTGAGTGTGTGTGTGTGTGTGTGTGTGTGTGTCTGTGGGCAGTATGTGTTTGTTTCTGTGTGTGTCTGCATGTCTGTGTGCATGTGTGTTTCTGTATGTATGTATGTATGTGTGTGTGGAATATGTGTGAATGTCTGAGTGTGTGTGTGTGTGTGTGTCTGTGGGCAGTATGTGTTTGTTTCTGTGTGTGTCTGCATGTGTGTGTGCATGTGTGTTTCTGTATGTATGTATGTATGTGTGTGTGGAATATGTGTGAATGTATGTATGTGTGCATATATGTATGTGGTTGGGTATGGTGTGAATGTATGTGCGTGTTTTTTAATGTTTGTTTAAGTGAGTGAGTGGACGCACGGGCGCGAGAACGCGCTAGTGTGCGAAAGCCGTTTAATATGCGTTTGTGTTTTTCGTGACATTCACAGTATGCATATTATCATACAAATATAACATCCTTTATGGATAAAAACAATTGATGTGTGAAATACGGGTGTTTGGAAAGGCCGAATGTACCACGGGCCTGCGTGCCCAGTTTGTGAACCTTTGAAAATAAAGTTCGTTTGTTAGTTCATTTGTGCAATCTTGTTTGTAGCTCATCTCTTCATCGATGTTTCCCGCTTAAATTGTCTCCCCTCATCTCGTTCAGAAATATATTCTGCACACACAGGTCTGGCTATACTTCCGTGGTCTGTCTTCTCCTACCATAATATGACTCCGATATATCTTTGAACCATCGTCATTATTATGAAGAGTTGCTCTTTAGAGACTTTGCGAAGTTGCCTAATCATACGATTCCCCAGCTAAATCAGCCTTTTGACGCTTTCTTTGACTGCCTTTACTCAACACAAGTCTTTCCTCGCCTAGGTTCCCTAGCTCCACTGGGGGAAGAGGGGTGGGGGGGGGGGGGGGGAGAAAGAGTCGCACTGCCTTTCTTACAAACATGTCGTAAAAGGCGATTAGTTAAGGGTCTTTCCTTCGAAGTCGGAGTGAGGAACAAACAATATATATACAAATAGGCGTGATCTGTAACATGGAAGTGCACGCAAAAGTCAAGTTCTGAAACAAGACCAAAGTCTAGAATTGGACGAACCGCCAGAATTTTGCACTGGAGCTTACAGTCAGTCAACGATAAGATCAAATGAATGCAAGTCTGTATTGGCAGATCTAAGCATGCGTATATTTTCAATGATTTTTTTCCATTTTATCTGCATCTTTTTACTTTCTCCAGCACGTTGTGGTTGTTTACGTTGTTTTGTTGCTTTCATGCTTTTCTATAAAGCCCAGGAATGAGCGGCGGGTTGAAAGATGACAACGGCAGCTCTCTTTTACGTCACCGGGCCCCTCCTCCTTGGTAAGGGGCTCGACAATTTTCCTGTTGTTAAAGCGGATAGGGTTTATAACCTGCACAATGCCGGTCCCCAATGGACTACATATGCTACTGTTATTCATTCACAAGATCTACGCCCTCCCCCCCCCCCCCTCCATTCCCCAACATTGCCTGCAGTCTCTAACTGCGATATAAAGAGGTAAATAAGACGTACATATGCCCCCCCCCCCCCCCATTTCCCAACCTTGCCTGCAGTCTCTAGCTGCGATATAAAGAGGTAAATAAGACGTACAGATGGCTCCCCCCCCCCCCCCCCCTCCCGTTAACTCTTTTAGTTCCAGGCAACAGCTGTATGTAGAGACTGGCTCTATCCCTTGATTTCCTCCGTAGCATTTGCTCGCTTAATTTTAAACTTTAGTCAAAACATACTAAAAAGCTGGCTACCTTAATAGTAATTATCAATGTTTATATTGTCGCTTTGAAATTAATGCATTCATGCTTTGTCATCGTGGTTATTTCTCTACTTTGGCATCTCATGCGAAACCTCCTGGTACTTGAAGAGTTAGTGGCCAAGCATAGAGGCCTTCCGCCTTTTATTACCTGAAGTGGTATTCTTTGTTCTGCTTCGATATATAGCAAGTTTTTCTATTTGTGGACAATCAAATACTGCGTCAGATGCAAGGTGCTAGCCACTATTGTTCGCGACTATCATCGATGGGTTATTCTTCCAATCGAAGTAAAGATTTATTGATTCCTAAGTAGGCGGAGAAGTAATTTGTTACTGTTGTTACTGATTCAATACAAATGCACATTCATTACATCACATCTAATGGAAGCTGTCTTATCTGTGTCAGGAACATGATTACATAATCCAGACAAAGTCAGGGATTATGTAGAAGAACTGGATATTTCGGAGAAAATAAAGTTAGTGTTGAGAAACTGTACGCCGATATCGATTCTGGCAATGTTTTCTCTAATGGTATCGGAAACAAACATCCGGTTCGGTATCGGATTATCCCCATGTTGATCATACGCTCTTGCAGCGCACACAGTTTATAATAACGATAAAAGTTAATGAAAAACATTAACCATGTTTGTGATTTGCATAAGAACTGGTAGGAGAAATGCAGACGTGTGTACAGACGCGGAAGGATCGGCGAGTCCCTTTTAGACATTTCTTGGATCCATAAGCGCCGGTACCTGGGGGTTTCAATAATTGTGGGAAGACTGAGACCTCCCGGATCCCACCCAAGCTCCGACAGTTGACAAGTGGGCTATATGACCTCCATAACCATGTATAAACTTCGAAATTTAAGTATTTAATAATCATTATCAACCCGTAACACTGCCTGTCTTTGGGTCACTAGTTCCTGTTGACTCTCTCATGAGCGCCCTCTGTGTTTGTGTATCTTGAGCTTCTTGGATGGCTTCAGTGATCAATTTATTCATCTGTTTGCAGCTTTCAGCTTCACCATTTATCCACATCTTTCTCAGCTACACTATTTATTTATCTCTTTCTCAGCTACACTATTTATCTATCTCTTTCTCAGCTACACTATTTATCTATCTCTTTCTCAGCTACACTATTTATCTATATCTTTCTCAGCTACACCATTTATCCATCTCTTTCTCAGCTTCCCCATTTATCCATCTCTTTCTCAGCTACACCATTTATCTATCTCTTTCTCAGCTTCCCCATTTATCCATCTCTTTCTCAGCTTCCCCATTTATCCATCTCTTTCTCAGCTACACCATTTATCCATCTCTTTCTCAGCTTCCCCATTTATCCATCTCTTTCTCAGCTACACCATTTATCCATATCTTTCTCAGCTTCCCCATTTATCCATCTCTTTCTCAGCTACACCATTTATCTATTTCTTTCTCAGCTACACCATTTATCTATCTCTTTCTCAGCTTCCCCATTTATCCATCTCTTTCTCAGCTTCCCCATTTATCCATCTCTTTCTCAGCTACACCATGTATCTATCTCTTTCTCAGCTACACCATTTATCCATCTCTTTCTCAGCTTCCCCATTTATCCATCTCTTTCGCAGCTACACTATTTATTCATCTCTTTCTCAGCTTCCCCATTTATCTATCTCTTTCTCAGCTTCACCATTTATCCATCTCTTTCTCAGCTATATCATTTATCCATCTCTCTCTCTCAGCTGCACCATTTATCCATCTCTTTCTCAGCTACATCATTTATTAGGGTTGAACCGAATAGTGATTTTCACTGTTCGGCCGAATACAAATAACGGGACCAACTATTCGGCCGAATACGAATACGAATAGTGTATTATGTATAAAATATATCTAAAATAAAAATAAAAACCACATTCATAATGTCAAATGTACGCTAATTCTACTTGACATAAAGTAGCATAGAATAGTCCTCTTCTTCTTTAGCATTCTGAGCTCTTGAGGTTTACTGCTGCAGATATTACTCGTCTCCATTCATCTCTCTGGCTGGCCTTATCTTCACAAGTTGTGACACCAGTTGTTTGCATGTCTGACTGGACATTTTCTCTCGAACTTTTTTTTGTGTGGTCTGCCTCGTAGTCTACGCCCATTCCTCTCTCAGGTATATACAGTTATACTTCTTTGTCATCTGACATTCTTTGAATATGCCCAAACCATTTTAGTCTGTTAGCTCTCATGATGCCAGTGATCAATGGTGATTTAAACAGATTAAGTGTTACGTTGTTGCTTCTCACTCTCCATTCCCGCTGTTAGCATCTTTGATGGGTCCAAAGATTTATCGTAAGACTGCTTTCGGAAACCTGTAATAAGGCCTCATCTCTTTTATTTCTGTTTCAAGTTTTACAGCCATATAACACGACTTGTCTTATCAACGTTTTGATTTTGATGTTGCGAGACTGCACTTTGACTTTAGCAGATGTTAAAGGGCATAGTATACTTTATTTCTGGATTGTAATCTAGATTGTATTTCTTCTCTCAGCATGTTGGAGCAGTTGAAGTTTGCACCCAAGTACTTGTGTTTCTGTTCGTTTGATTTTCGTATTATAAACTTGGATGTGGCCGGAGTTTATATTCTTTCCATGTCTAGTTAGTATTCGTACAGAATAGTAAACATTTAAAACATTTTATGTTTTTCATCCTTCAGTCAGTCTGTGGTAACTAATTACTAGGAATGAAATAATCCTAAGTATTAGGACAAGTAACTAAACTTGGAAATTGTCACTGACAGCTTAGTTAATGCCGGAAAGCTGTATTAACTTTCAACAAAACGAATCGTTTCATGTTGTCAGCATCAAGTCCGTGTGTGCAGAAGCGGGTGTAAGGTAACTACTATTCGTATTCGGCCTGACCGCAACTATTCGGCCGAATACCGAATAGTCAAATGGTCCACTATTCAGCCCCGAAGCGAATATGAAGCGATTATTCGGTACAGCCCTATCATTTATCCATCTCTTTCCCAGCTCCACAATTTATCCATTTCTTTCTCAGCTACACCATTTATCCATCTCTCAGCTACACCAATTATCCATCTCTTTCTCAGCTACATCATTTATCCATCTCTTTCTCAGCTACATCATTTATCCATCTCTTTCTCAGCTACACCATTTATCCATCTCTTTATCAGCTACACCATTTATCCATCCATTTCTCAGCTACACCATTTATCCATCTCTTTCTCAGCTACACCATTTATCCATCTCTTTCTCAGCTACATCATTTATCCATCTCTTTCTCAGCTACATCATTTATCCATCTCTCAGCTACACCATTTATCCATCTCTTTCTCAGCTACATCATTTATCCATCTCTTTCTCAGCTACATCTTTTATCCATCTTTTTCTCAGCTACACCATTTATCCATCTCTTTCTCAGCTACACCATTTATCCATCTCTTTCTCAGCTACATCATTTATCCATCCATTTCTCAGCTACACCATTTATCCATCCATCTCTCAGCTACATCATTTATCCATCTCTTTCTCAGCTACATCATTTATCCATCCATCTCTCAGCTACACCATTTATCCATCCATCTCTCAGCTACCCCATTTATCCATCTCTTTCTCAGCTACATCATTTATCCATCTCTCAGCTACATCATTTATCCATCTCTCAGCTACATCATTTATCCATCTCTCAGCTACATCATTTATCCATCTCTCAGCTACATCATTTATCCATCTCTCAGCTACATCATTTACCCATCCATTTCTCAGCTACATCATTTATCCATCCATTTCTCAGCTACATCATTTATCCATCTCTCAGCTACATCATTTATCCATCTCTCAGCTACATCATTTATCCATCCATTTCTCAGCTACATATTTATCCATCCATTTCTCAGCTACATCATTTATCCATCCATTTCTCAGCTACATCATTTATCCATCTCTCAGCTACATCATTTATCCATCTCTCAGCTACATCATTTATCCATCTCTCAGCTACATCATTTATCCATCCATTTCTCAGCTACATCATTTATCCATCTCTCAGCTACATCATTTATCCATCTCTCAGCTACATCATTTATCCATGTCTCAGCTACACCATTTATCCATCCATTTCTCAGCTACCTCATTTATCCATCTCTTTCTCAGCTACCCCATTTATCTATTTTTTCTCAGCTACCCCATTTATCTATAAATTTCATGCCCTCCCCTCGCTTTTCTCTCAGATATTTTGCTGTAAAAAGTTTCATAGACAGTTTGGTCTGGCTACATTCTCACTAGATGGCAGAACCATTTCATTCATGGTAATACCTGGTTTTCGGACGCTGGCACGCAAATAGCTACAGTGGTAGAGAGCGAAGCCTCGCCGAGTATTATTCTTTTAAATGATATGGAATGGAAAGATAGAAAAAGAAAGGAAAAGCATAAAACATTTGTCAGCTTTGCAGAATCAATTACAATAAAAAAGCAAATGAGTTTACGGCAAATATTCTTCATCAGCAAAACAAAGGCAAGAAATAAAACTCCGCACAAGCAAAAGTGATCTGACTCTGACATAAGTGGTGCCCTTAGCCCATAGAACATTATTGGGGCCCTCAGCCCATAGAACATTATTGGGGCCCTCGGCACATAGAACATTATTGGGGCCCTCGGCACATAGTACATTATTGGGGCCCTCGGCCCATTGAACATTATTGGGGCCCTCGGCACATAGAACATTATTGGGGCCCTCGGCCCATAGAACATTATTGGGGCCCTCGGCACCATATTGTTGGGGCCCTCGGCCCATAGAACATTATTGGGGCCCTCATTATTGGGGCCCTCAGCCCAT
>CAJHNH020000916.1:180166-195166 GCA_905116865.2 Candidula unifasciata
ACTTTATATCTAGCAACAGTTTCACTAAACACAGGAGATAAACCTGCCAGCAGGAAATGTCTCACACTGATACTGCTACCAGATTTCTCACACTGATACTGCTACCAGATTTCTCACACTGACACTGCTACCAGATTTCTCACACTGACACTGCTACCAGATTTCTCACACTGATACTGCTACCAGATTTCTCACACTGACACTGCTACCAGATTTCTCACACTGACACTGCTACCAGATTTCTCACACTGATACTGCTACCAGATTTCTCACACTGATACTACTACCAGATTTCTCACACTGATACTACTACCAGATTTCTCACACTGATACTGCTACCAGATTTCTCACACTGATACTGCTACCAGATTTCTCACACTGACACTGCTACCAGATTTCTCACACTGACACTGCTACCAGATTTCTCACACTGATACTGCTACCAGATTTCTCACGCTGATACTGCTACCAGATTTCTCACACTGACACTGCTACCAGATTTCTCACACTGACACTGCTACCAGATTTCTCACACTGATACTGCTACCAGATTTCTCACACTGATACTACTACCAGATTTCTCACACTGATACTGCTACCAGATTTCTCACACTGATACTGCTACCAGATTTCTCACACTGATACTGCTACCAGATTTCTCACACTGATACTACTACCAGATTTCTCACACTGATACTGCTACCAGATTTCTGACACTGATACTGCTACCAGATTTCTCACACTGATATTGCTACCAGATTTCTCACACTGATACTACTACCAGATTTCTCACACTGATACTGCTACCAGAGTTTTACAATTACAGACTTCAGTCCTTCCAATCCACCGCGCAAAGTCGTCCCTTACCTCATTGATTCTTCTGTGAGAAAACTTGCACCAGGAGGCCAGAAGCCTTGAAGAAAGCAATCGGGCAGTTCAAATCTTCAAGTGTGCCATGCAGCTTTGATGTGATTGGGATTGAAACAAGTCAGGTGGCTTCTCTGTTGGCAGCATATAGTCTACAGTACTGGATCATATGCTCTGTATGTTTCAGGTGCCAAGTGGCAAGGAGACATCTCTGTTGGCAGCATATAGTCTACAGTACTGGATTACATGCTCTGTATGTTTCAGGTGCCAAGTGGCATGAAGACATCTTTGTTAGCAGCATATAGTCTACAGTACTGGATCATATGCTCTGTATGTTTCAGGTGCCAAGTGGCAGGAAGACATCTTTGTTAGCAGCATATAGTCTACAGTACTGGATTACATGCTCTGTATGTTTCAGGTGCCAAGTGGCAGGAAGACATCTTTGTTAGCAGCATATAGTCTACAGTACTGGATTACATGCTCTGTATGTTTCATGTGCTAAGTGGTAGGGAGACATCTCTGTGTGCATTGATTTAAGCCACTGATGGTTCTTTCAAGAAGGAACCATGGCTTCCAGCTTAAAACTAGAAGCAGAAGTAAAAGCGACCGTTGTGATACTGACCACACCACTTATCACACGATGTTGTAGTTGTTGTCGGCATCTTTCTGTCTTTCCCAGACCATCATGTCTTGTTCTCCAGGAGGCCTGTGATTCTGCCCATGGCCATGGCGAATGTGACCAGCAAGACCTGCTGGCATTAAGAAACGTCTTCATATCATCAATTACAACAAAAATAAAAACAGATACCCGATTTAGGAGTGGAACAGTTGTTGTTGTTATTGATGTTGTTGTTGCTTAGATTCTGGACTATAAAAGTCCCTCTTCTTCTTCTTCTTCTTCTTCTTCTGCACATAATAAATTGCAAAAAGTAATTAAAACATATATCCACTTTAAGAGTGGAAAAGTTGTTGTTGTTGTTGTTGCTGTTTAAATTCTGGACTATAAAAGTCCCCCTTTCCCTTGTCCCCACTTACTAAAGTCTAGGCTGGCTCCTGCAGCAGCGACTATGCAAGTACAGAGGATACAAAGTAGAACACTCCTGTTGCACTGCATATTTCTGCACGTCATATCCAGTAATCTATGTGTTTACATGTAATGGGATTTTCTGTTGTAGGTTGAAACGGATCATAGAGCCTCAGATTAATACTTCTAAATATAACACAGTGCTTATTCAAATAAATGAGCTTGCAAAAATAAGCGGTCGTCGAGTGGGCAAACTACTAGTTGAATCAACACAACGAAATGATCTACTTGAAATAAAAGCTCTAACATGTTGTCAATGGCAAGCCTACGGAGCACACGCGCTCCTGTCTGACGTGAGCAGTGCGGCCGACGGGTCCACAAACATCGCGGTTCGTATCAACATGACCAGCTGTGGCCCTTCAATATCGACCCTGACCTTACAACACCTTTGCCTTCTTTCTTCTTGTCCGATCCTGCCTAACTACAGCCAGACCCACGGAGATCGGCTGTGCAGTTTTCCACTTTAAAAAAATTCACTGTTGAGCTTTGAACGTTGAGTGAGAACTCACATTACAGCACTCAGGACTTTCCCATAAGTGCTCCTTCCTCATCTTCAGCAGCCAGGGAGAAGTTCCACTTTTGAAGGTGCAAGTAGCAGTTTGATTATGTGTCCGTCTTGCCTTTCCTCTGAGTGTCGAGTGTCGAGCAGATTCCCTGGTCACTCCAAGCTCTACGATTTTTTTCTAGACCTATTTATTCATTCGCATCGTTCCCTTTCTCCAAAAGGACCTTGACCACATCCGTCTGGTTATGCATATAATTCACGACCCGCTGGTGCAGAACCACTGTTGCTGTTCAACCACACCAGGAACGTACAATGAGCAACCCGACACCATTCGGATGAGCAGCACCCGGGCACAAGTCCCAGAAACTTCGTTCATTCTCTAGGTTGGGTTATAGAAGGACCCTCGACAACTGAATGGGACTTTAAAATAACTAACAATTGCGTCCTATGTTGGGACGATTGTTTATTTTAGAACCACCGTTGTGTTACAGGATCGTTCTAGAAGACACAGGGTGCCAGTACCCACCTCAAAGTGTCTGAAATCCCTTTGCTGCAAACTCACTACAAAGTGTCCATTACAGTTAGGTTAGTTGCACATCCTTTACAGGACGTTGCAGAACCAACCCCAACAGCCCCTGGCTGCTGTGTGGTTTTTTAGAGCAAATTTACTTCCAGTAGTTTGCCGTTGCTTTCTGGATGGTCAAATTTCTTGATACCACTGTCGAAACCAACGCAAGGCGAATGGCCGGCAGCTGGGATCGAACCCGGCATCCCGGCATTACGAAGCGGTTGCATCGACTTAGCCACAGAGTCGACTTTCGATTACAGTAGCCATGGAAAAAAAAACTGCATAAAAATGCTGCCGGTGCTACGTACCTCTGCGTACCGCCAAAAAAAAGCCATGGCTTTTTACTGCAGCAACAATAGAGTGCAATGTTTCAACAATAACAGCGATTACATTTCTGCAATAACTGTTTCATAAACTGTTTTATCCGGAATCTAGGTGTGTTTCCAACTTGTGGTCGGGTTCTTTTTTGAGATAATTATAGACACTGTCTAATCTAGAGCGTCAAGGCCAGTCTTATATGTGCTACATGCGACTGTTATTGTAGAGATTTTTATGGTGTTGGCAGTTAAAGTCAGATGTCCTTGGCACTTCAGTTGGCAGGGACAGTCAGATGTCGTGGCACTTCAGTTGGCAGGGACAGTCAGATGTCGTGGCAGTTCTTCTTCGACTCCTCCATCACCGCCATTACCACAGCCTATAATAGAAGATAGATGTTTACTTTATATAAGAATGTAAAGTTTTCATAAAGTCATATATTCACAAGAAAAATATACATAAAGGCATATACATATCAACATGTTGGATATACATACAGACACATATCTTCATGTAAAATATACATACATAAAGACACATATCCGCGTGTACAGTATACTTAAAAAAAATATGTTTAAGACTGTCCGTTGTTTGAACGATCACAGAACTAGAGACGTAGTAGTTTCAGACCTAACAGTCAGGGAGCGTAACGAAGAGGTGCTACAAGTGCATTGCAACAAAAGTGATTACATAGAAAACTGAAGTTCATGCCAATTTGAAAATATGTAATGTGAAACAGTCATTGTAAATCAAGTGCGAAACTTGTCGACCTTCTCTGGTTAGTACTCTATTAGATGTTCTCATCTTGCTTCAATATTTAGATTACTGCGCAGGAAATAAGTGTATTTTTAGCCACATTTGACTTCGTTTGAATATTTGTATTGTCAGTTACACTATTAGTATTGTCGGCTCTCCTTTGAATCAACCCCCAAAATGGCGGCATGCCACATTCTGGCCATAAAATATCCAAAAATATCAGAACGACGGTGTTCGCGTATATCTAAAATACGGACTTTCTGCCAAGGAACAAATCGCGGCAAAACTAGGATATTGATTGTCAAGTATGACAATCAATATCAACATTTGCATACGGTAGTAGCAGACGATAAATACCGACCGTTGACAACAATTTCGAGCGTTTCTGCAGACGACGATACTAGCAGACGATATTAGCGAACGTTGACCAATTTCGAGACATTACAGACGATGAAAGCCGATTAGAAATACTGTGTTCTTCCGATTAGAGGATTTAGCTGCGGAAGATGTCAGACTTGTCGGCATGCGCCAGACGCGATTAAACTCATCGCTACGCGCGGCGCTGATGGGGGCTAAACTAACGCCGCTACGCGCGGCGCGAATGAGGGCTTTACTAGGTGCCTGGGACTCACGAGTACAGTAATTAGAGGAGGTTTCAGGAGATGTGGTCCCAGCCATCTAGTTTAGTCCGCGCGTAGCGGCGCGGGGGATACGCTCGGCGGTGAGGCACACTCGCAGAAGCAGGTCGGCAAGTAACGTATCGCCGAGACCCTGTCAGAGCATTTGTTTCGTTATCCGGAGCCGGCACATATATTTTTAATAGAACTGACCCGCATTTTGATATTTTTGGATATTTTGTGGCAAGAAATTGGCCAATTTAGCTCTCTTTCGAACGCCATCATATTAAAGCCACCATTTTGAGGGCTGGTTCAAAGGAGAGCCGTATTGTAAATTATACTCTTGCATGTTTTAAATACTTACTAGTTTAATCCTATATTTGGTTAGCAAGTTTATACTTTTATTTCCCACCAAAAACAAACATTTTACTGTAGTTAAACAACAACAACAACACACACAAAAAAAACGTCGCCGCTAAAAACTCTTGCTTCATTTGCCCCCCCCCCCCCCCCCCCCCCCCCTGCCATTTCCCTTTTTTTTCCCTTGTAGTATTGACTCCCGCCATCTTGTAATGGCGGCTACAGCATTGACTTGATTGGCTGACGAGCAGGGTCGCGGGCTTACTCAGGCAGACGACATCGACAACCCATAATTCCGCAGGCAGGAAGCAGGGTTGATTGCGTTACCTCGCCAGTGCGTTATGATATGATTATTTGCTGTTCTCCTGATTGTTGCTTCTATTGTGTTTTATATAATCCGTCCTGCGAGGCTGTTCAGATCACCGGTTTCTGTCAGCCACTGAGTAAGATTCTGTGTGTGGATCTGTTTCCATGGAGCAAGTCCAGCTGGGATCTTGAGGTAAGGAGGTGTCGTGAGCTGAGTTCTCTTGTCTTTATTGTTGTCATGTGGTTCTGTACAACTAGGTATGAGTAAATGGTTTCCTGTTTATTGCAAGAGATATTAACTGAAAGTTGGTATCTACAAGCCAAGGTTGGTGGTGGCCATGACGACCGCGGTGTGCCATGGTTCCAATCCCGGGCAACTAGTTTAACCAGATTTAGTAAAGATACAGGGTCATCAATGTTTCATCATCATCGTCATCATCGTTATCGTCATCATCAGCAGCATTATTATCACTATCCTCATCATTATCATCATAATAGCCATCATCGTCACTATGTGAAAGGTTAGCAAGCGGGAAGGTACGGCCAATCACGGTGCGTATGGGCCTAAAAACGTTTTTGGACCGTTGTTTTTATCCCTTAGGATTAACAAAAATATATTGATTACTCATTATTGATGCACAAGGACATCCACAGATTCATAGAGGAACGTATGATAATTTATATTTGTGTAATATAAATCCTCTTTGAGAACAATCACCACAGACAGACAAACACACAGACAGACATACACACAGACAGACATACACACAGACAGACAAACACACAGACAGACAAACACACAGACAGACATACACACAGACAGACAAACACACAGACAGACAAACACACATACACAAACACACAGACTGACATAACACACAGACAGACATGCAGACAGACAGACATGCAGACAGACAGATATGCAGACAGACAGACATACACACAGAAAGACATGCAGACAGACAGACACGCAGACAGACAGACATGCAGACAGACATTCAGAGTGGCAGACCTTAAGAATTATAAATGCGTCAAGAATTATTCCTAAATCTAATTTCTGCTGCTGCCCCCCCCCCCCCCCCACACACACACACTCTCAATCACAGACAGAGGGGCTGTCTGCTCCACTGGTCTTCCTCCACAAATCTCCCCCACGTCTATTCCGCGTCAACAAGTCAACCTCAAAACCTGGCTCAGAAAGCAGAAGTAATCAATTATTTGTTGCCTTTCTTTGCTCTCCGTCTTGATGTCCGCTTGATCAGTTTGCATTGTTATTCTTGTTTGCCTGTCTGCTCACGTGACTGTTTGTCCAGGCACATGTGCGCCTCTGTGTGTGTGTGTGTGTGTGTGTGTGTGTGTGTGTGTGTGTGTGTGTGTGTGTGTGAGCTATCTGACTGCCTCCGGCTGCTTTTTTGCCTCATTGTCGCATGTCTGTCTGCATTTCTGATGCATTAGGAGGGTTGAATGTGAGTTGTTTAAGGGGATCCTTTGATCTGGTAAGTTGAATGCAGTGAACCGTCGGGTCGATAGACATGCCTTCTATGAGACGATTTGGAAAAAGAAAAAAAGAAAAGAAAAAAAAAGGTGGGTTGGAAAGAGGGGGGGGGGGGGGGGAGGGTGGGGTTGGTGGTGTTCAAAGAGACAAAAAATTGTTGTGGCGACATATTTTTGTTTTAAAGAAAGTAAATTGTTTATTATTGGTGGGACATGAAAGGATAGACTTGTTAACCAAATGTAGTACGCTTAATAAATGAGTAAGTAAATGAAACACGCAAGAGTTTAATTGACAATACATGCACACATGCGCACTCACGCATAATTTGCATTATGCACTAATTTATGATACCAGCATGCATACATACATACATACATACACACACACACACACACACAAACACACCGACCGACCGACCGACCGACCGACAGACTGACAGACAGACAGACCGACCGACAGACAGACAGACAGACCGACCGACCGACAGACAGACAGACACACACGCAGACAAATGATTTACCATATACACTAATATATTTATGGGACGAACATACACAGTAGTACATACACACACATGCGCGCATACACATGTTCATACGCACCCACACAACCAGAAGAAGAAAGACAAATTAATACATATCAGATTGGTTCTGAGAATTTGAACAAACGCTAAAAAAAATAATATAAACAACACGAATTTCCTACAGATAAAAGACAGGGATGGTGAACTCTGATCCATAGCAGCTCCAGGCCAGACCTCTGAAGACGAAATGTAGAGTCCTGGATACCAATCCTACATCTTCTTCTTCTGTCTTCTACTTTTGGAAGCCTCGCGGTGTCAGGGCAGCAAGAGATCCCTGGAGCGGGTCCTTCTGTTCACTTCATAAATGGTATTTTTCAGTGTGTTTGATATTTCTGCGGTCCATATCTGCTTTGTCGGACTCTGGTTCTCTTACCGTCATAGATGCTCAATATTGCTCTCTATAGCGACCTATCTGACGCCACACTTGTCACATGGCCAAACCATTTGATTTATTCTTCTTCTTCGCATCCACTGTCTGTAAGCTCTGGTGAAAAGTTCTGATTGTTCATCCAGCTCTGGACTTTATACTGTTGGTTCTTTGCTTGTCAGGCAGATGCACCCCGACTTCGAAGGGAACCTCTAATTAGTCAACTTCTACGAAATGCTTGTCGAGGAGGCAATAGGTATTTTCTTGTTTTTACCACAATAGTGCCCCGGAACCCACACGGGTAATTTGATTATTGTCCGCCCTAAAGTTCAGTATTGGTTCTGTGCCGAATCTGTTCCTGGTCTTATCGTTCCAAAGTCGTATCTTTTATCGTTACACCTAGCATAGTACGTAAACATGCCCATCCAACAAAGTAAATTCCGAGCTACCCTGTTCTATCACATAATAAGTTATAATTATGGCACAGGTCACAGTTAATTAAAGTAATAATTTGGTGTATGCTACAGTCCAGAATAATGTGTGTGACAGCCTGGAGAACGTTTCTGAGTGTCTTATTGCCATGAAGTTGATCTCTTAAATACCAGCCGCGTACATAACATTACACACATACAACATACACACACATATTTATACACATATATTCGCCAGTTATACACTGGAGTGGTGGGAGGGGGAGGGGAGTGGGAGTAGAGCCGCCCTCTTGTGCATGTTCATCGATTTCCTGTACTCACACCTCATTTATCAATGGCTGCACGCAGGAAAAGCTATCTCCCTCTCTCGGGGATTACCTTCCCTCCTTTGTGTTTTCACGCAAGTATTTATGTTAAATTAATGCATAGACATTATTTCGTTTCATTGGGAAAATTACAGTTTTTAGAATGTCCTTTGAAACAATAGACATAATGAAGAGAAATACACATTGACTCGAAGCGGATTTTTTAACACTTCAATCCCGCGGACTATTCATATTAGGTGGCGCTAAAACAACGTTTTCAGTGATCTAATGTTGAGGTTGCACACAGTTTTAGCTCTTACAACACATAGTTTTCATTAATCTTCCATGCAGACAATTTAAAATGTCGCAATGTGTGCTGCAGTCGAATCTAGACTGCCTCATAAAGTAGTTGATAGAAGTTGTTGACACGGCACACTGTAGGTATTGCGACCATGGAAAACCCACCTGTGCTGCAGTCGAATCTAGACTGCCTCATAAAGTAGATGATAGAAGTTGTTGACACGGCACACTGTAGGTATTGCGACCATGGAAAACACACATGTGCTGCAGTCGAATCTAGACTGCCTCATAAAGTAGATGATAGAAGTTGTTGACACGACACACTGTAGGTACTGGCGACTATGGAAAACCCACCTGTGCTGCAGTCGAATCTAGACTGCCTCATAAAGTAGATGATAGAAGTTGTTGACACGACACACTGTAGGTATTGCAACCATGGAAAACCCACCTGTGCTGCAGTCGAATCTAGACTGACTCATAAAGTAGATGATAGAAGTTGTTGACGCGACACATTGCAGGTACTGGCGACCATGGAAAACCCACCTGTGCTGCAGTCAAATCTAGGCTGCCTCATAAAGTAGATGATAGAAGTTGTTGACACGACACATTGCAGGTACTGGCGACCATGGAAAACCCACCTGTTCTATATTGTTTTGTGGTATTCTCATGAACACAGTGGCAGCTGCCGTGACGCAGCGGCTAGACGCATTCCTGCATATCCGTTGGTCATGGGTTTACATCCAAACAGAGCTGGATTTTTTCTCAAAATGACATTAGCTTCCAGGTCGATGCAGCCTTAAGCGGGTGCTTGGTAAAGTCCTGGGAAGTAAAGGCTACTGGGGTGATGTTTACCACATCATTCACCGAGTACCGATTAGTCCATAAAATATAGGTCTGAAGTTGGGGAAAAGGGGTCCATTACTTTCTGATAAACACAATGACCCTAGTGGCACCAGAAGGGAGGCTATGTGTGGCCTCGAGATCCACAACACTTGGATGGAAAGGGAGGGGGGGAGGACAAATGAGCAGCAGTTATTTTCGTGCCTCCATTCCTATTGGAGGTGCGAGCCAGCTCGGAGTCATGCTGACTGGAATCATTCTTACGACAGACGTTGGTGACTGCTTCTGCTTGCCTTGTAGTCACAGATAACAATCTGATCACGTACTGTTAAAACCCTTCTTTAAAACCAGTTCTATAATTTATCCCAGGTTTATTTTTAAAACAAAATCACAGAAGATAACAAAAGGTACCTCCATGCAAAACCCGGAATCTTGGCAAACGTTGCATAAAAAAAAAAACGTGTGAAAGGAAAGGACAGAAGGATAGAATGCTAGACGCAGCTGAAAGGAAAGGACAGAAGGTTAGAATGCTAGATGCAGCTGAAAGGAAAGGACAGAAGGATAGAATGCTAGACGTAGCTGAAAGGAAAGGACAGAAGGTTAGAATGCTAGACGTAGCTGAAAGGAAAGGACAGAAGGATAGAATGCTAGACGCAGCTGAAAGGAAAGGACAGAAGGATAGAATGCTAGACACAGCTGAAAGGAAAGGACAGAAGGATTGAATGCTAGACGTAGCTGAAAGGAAAGGATAGAATGCTAGACGTAGCTGAAAGGAAAGGATAGAATGCTAGACGTAGCTGAAAGGAAAGGGCTGAAGGATAGAATGCTAGACGCAGCTGCCTTTGGTCAGTTCCAAAATTCGTGCATTCAGACGTTAACAAATGACTCGACAACTCTTGCACCGTCAACACCAATTTGTGCACGTTCTTTTATGAGCTCATACGCCTATGATTTCATAATCTACAATTGCTCATTTGCTGCTGTTGATTTTTTTTTTTTTTTTTTGTTTTTTTTTTTTGTTGACAGTGGCGAATATTTTTTATCTTTAATAAACTAATAATTTGTGTACCCCTTGTATATATATAATTGTGTGTATGTACCACAAATAAGGCAAAATTAAAGCTATAGTTCGTTCAACAATAGATAAACACACATGCAAGCCATTTTCTCGAACACTGCCTGTTAGATCCCAATGATTTTTTGCTCTCTGCCTTAGAATATCCATGACGTTAAGGACATATTTTTTTTTTCACTAAAGAAGAATATCGTATGTAGTTTCCCCCCCCCCCCCCCCCTTCTTTACGATATATTTTTATCATAAAACCGTCTTGGTAAACTTTTGGAAGGTTTACTTTCCTTAATTTCAGGAAATAATACGCAATATGACTGGTTTAACATGGCAGAGTGGCACTCGTATTGTCCTCGCGCCAAAATAAGACGTCGGTCAAGGTGGTTGAGTCAAAGGCGCTTCTACAAATTAGTGTGAAGTTATTGTGTCATACAGCTAGCTTATTCACAACTGACATAGGCATCAACTTCAATATGAAATTTGAGATGCAAATCTACAACTATGCAAAAAGTTACCGTTTCACTGTACGAGCACTTGCTCCGGGAATCTAAGATGGGTCATAGCGAAACGAACACTACTGGCGCTTGGTCTGGATAGAGCAAGACGACTTTGATGTTGATGTCATTAGACGTGAGGTCTTAAAAATTCTAAAGACAAATCAGCTTGTTACTCTCCGAAACCGGAAGCTGAAATATTTTGGTCATATCAAGCTCCACAACGGATTGGAAAAAGCTATAGCAGAAGGCATGGTACCAGGAAGGAGGGGCAGGGGCCGACCGTCACGAAGATGAGCACAGGATATAAGTGACTCCTTGAGTATGAAAGTATATGAGGCAAGAGAACTGGCGAGAGACCGAGTTTCTTTCAGGCAGACTGTGATGAGAGCGACGTTATGCAAAGGACCTTCTACATGATGATGATGACTCTCCGAAACTGAATTTAACATTGAAATCACAATGCAGTGTTGACATTTCAAGAAGCAATTCTCATAACAGACATTCATTTCTGGAAAAAATGTGTTGAACATGTGCTCCAAGAGGAAGACGATGTTGAACATGTGCTCCAAGAGGAAGACGATGTTGAACATGTGCTCCAAGAGGAAGACGAGTACTGGCCCCAAGATATAATACAATTTGTTCAGCCAGTAACAATTATCAACCTTTTGGGATCGCCAGATTCGGAATGATTAAAACCATTATTTCGATGAGTGATTCAATATCATCAACCGTAAGGTACATCTACAACTGCAACAAATACATCTCCATATCCAAATGTGTCAACCATAATACACTGTGTGTGCAGTTAAGATACACCGTGGGGTCTGATGGTGACTAAAGGGCAGTACTAACCTCTGCATAGTGGGGACCTGTTTACAATTGAACTTGGCAGACAGATTGGCTGGATCTGCACCTCCCACAGGATGGTGAGTTGATACATGACAAGGCGGATGTGGTCAAGATCCTTTGGGAACAAGTAATGAAGTCAGAAGAGAAAACAGATTATGATTGTCTGGAGAGAATGATACACCTGGGTGCGACCAGAGGGCTTTGCCAGCTCACTACACTTAGAGGAATTGCAAGATGGACATTTAATCAGACTGCGTCTGGTATAATTAGTATTGGAACTCAGCGCTGGCTGCTGAAGATGGGGACAGAGCTCATATGGAAATGCCCCGAGTGTTGTGATGTCTTTCTTGACTCAGCTCAACTCAACTGAGTTGAACATAAATGACAACAAAAAAATATACTTCACCTTTCAATGTAAAATGAAGACACGCCTCTGACCCAAAAAAAAAAAAAAACTAGAATCAGAAATTCGGATGTTTACAGTAAAATCTGAAAGTTCATTCCATTTATATACAATGGTTCGAAAAGATCAAAGGAATTTGCTGGTATTCAGTATCCTGGGCATCTATGGACTCAAGAATGCCATTATTTTTGCGTCGTGGATATTCTAAGGTTGCATGAAAAAAAAAAAAATCGTTGCGATCTTACAGGCATTTTTCGAGAAAATGGTTTAGAAGAATATTCATAATATGTTGGACGAACTATAGTTCTGTTATAATTTTCTTCCCGCAAGGAGATAGTTTATTAACGGATTACATGCCAGGTACCAACCACTGACACCAAAAACTTGCTGAGTCTGAGGTTTCTAAAGTTGGTACGACTCTGTCTACATTGTACTTGTTCTGCCGTTTGTTTCTCGATGGAGCCTAGACAACCAGGCAAAGTGCCTCAAAAAGCATATCATTTGCCATCTTGCGCTGCTGACTGCATTCATCCGAGTGTTGGGAAGGACCGAATGTAGGCTGACATGTGTGCAGTTTGTGACCCCTAGCAAGTAAAATTGTTTCCTTCATTCGTTCATCTCTCCTATTATTCTTTTCCTGTCTCTAATTATACTCTCCGCTGTTATTGTTCTCCAGACTTTTTCGCCTTGTGGGTACCAGCGCAAGTACATTCTAGTTTTTTTTTAAATTCTTAACCAAGTTAAACAAAATTGGCATTTTGATCTCTTCGTTTATAAACACACAAAAGCCTATGGGACAGAATATGACACAATCAACTTTTGGAGTGTCTTGTCCCTGGGGCGTTGTGTCATGTGTAGACACAGCCTTCTGTCACAATGCCTCCCCACCCCCTCACCCCTGGGTGTTCGGGGGGTGGGGGGGGGGGGGGTGTCTTAGGCAGCTTCTGGCCCCCAGATTGTATAAGTACTAACCAGGCGTTCTCCGTGTTATGATGCCAAACTATAACCCCCCTTTATCCTGCCGTATAGATATCCTGTCGGCACTGTTTACCTAAACCTTTTATTGGCGACCTTTCCTGGTACAGTATGCACACACACACAACGCTGCCTTTAATGTAATGCATGGATTACAGTGACGCAATGGCTGTGCCCTGTTGATATTCGCCTCCTGGCAACATAGATTCATGTAGCTGTAATGATTAGGCCGTAAATAGCCAAACTACATGATATTGTAATAGGGGAGAATCGATTGTCAACACATTTCGCTACAAGTGGGCAAGTGGCTTTAGCATTCAATGTAAGGGTAGATTTGTTCCTTCGTGCTGGATTCTCAACCTAGAGGATTCCTTATCGCTGCCAGCAATGGGAAACGTGCACACATAAAGGAGAGGGGAGGAGAGGGTTGCAAAGCCCTGTGCTGTTTAAGACCTGGTTATATTTTATCATTTGTGTTATCTGGCTTGCGTTCGTCTTGCGACGTCCTGGGTGGGAGGAGTAAGGAGAGGGGACCCCCCCCCCCAGCCCCCACATACATGTTTTCTTTAAGTATACAGCCCCTTTTTACCATGAATCGAGATTGTCTTTAAATGGGTTTGTTTATACATTACGTATCATATCAAGTTGATTATAGTCATAACTATAATCTGAAAAGAGAAGACACACACAATAGACTGCACAATTTATTGCCTGGCATATTTCGCTGTATCTTCTCAGGTGCATATTAGAGCAACAATTACATAAGTGAAGCAAATCGCCACGATTCGTTACCTACCCCCTGAACTTTGTAAACAAAAAGACATGATTGTGACACTACGGCTACACTGGTCAAACAGGCAGTTGCCTTTGACTGTTGTTGAACTCGTACTTCAGTTGTAAAGGATATTACTTATTTGCTTCTTTTATCAAATAAGACAAGCGATACATTCAAATGAAAATACCAGCACTCACAGAATTACCGGTCATAATGATCTCCAGATAGGATGCATAATGGTTCTTTTCTGTTAAGCTACCACATCACGCTAGATTTAGGAAAATCCCATAGTATCAGGGAGTTAAGGTTAGTGTTAAATGAAAAGCAACTACTTGTAACCCTAACACCCTGTACTTTAGGATTTCCTTACATCTCTTGTGATATGGTCGCTCAACATAAAAGAACCCACATAATTATCACAGTGTCAAGCTAGATCAGTCACCGTGGCCGAGCGGCTAGACGCATGCCGCGGATCCGAAGGTCGCGGGTTCGCTTCATGGCGGAGCCGGACTTTTCTTAAAAAACGACCTTGGCTCCCAGGTCGACCCAGCCTTGAGTGGGTACCGGGTGCAGTCCCGGGAAGTAGAGGCGGCCGGCGTGATGCTGACCACATCAATCTTGTGCCGTTGGTCTATAAAATATAGGTCTAGCCCTATATGCCCTATACGCCTAAAGGAGTGGAAAAGGGTCCTTTACTTTACTTTACAAGCTAGATCGGGGTTTGAACTTGTTT
>CAJHNH020000916.1:202666-217557 GCA_905116865.2 Candidula unifasciata
TATCTATCTATCTATCTATCTATCTATCTATCTATCTATCTATCTATCTATCTATCTTAGCTATCTATCTATCTATCTATCTATCTATCTATCTATCTATCTATGCAGCTATACTATCTATCTATCTATCTATCTATCTATCTATCTATCTATCTATCTATCTATCTATCTATTATCTATCTATCTATCTATCTAATCTATCTATCTATCTATCTATCTATCTATCTATCTATCTATCTATCTCTATCTATCTATCTATCTATCTATCTATCTATCATCTATCTATCTATCTATCTATCTATCTATCTATCTATCTATCTATCTATCTATCTATCTATCTATATATCTATCTATCTATCTATCTATCTATCTATCTATCTATCTATCTATCTATCTATAATCTATCTATCTATCTATAATCTATCTATCTGTCTATCTGTCTGTCTGTCTGTCTGTCTGTCTGTCTGGCTGTCTGTCTATTTTGATAGGGATTCAAACCTACGACGACTAGGCAGACAAGCAATGGTACAAACCCCTGCGCTACAGTGGGTCTATAACGCGCGCATGTTGAATGTTGAAATAAAAATCGACATAACAGCAATAGCCCATTCCCATAAGCGCTTTGTACCCATCTTCAGCAACAAGCACATAGTTCTAATTCCGATGGCACCAGTAATAGTGTAAGTGCATATCCGTCTTTTCCCTGAGTTTTGGGCGTCGGCCAGATCTCCGGGTAGTTCCTCACAGCGACATTCTCCTGACAACATGATGATCTCTTGGAGCCTGAACATTGTTCACTGTCTCCCAAAGTACGCTCCCTACATCTAGAGTGTAATGCATCAATTGACAAGCGAGCAGTGCAGAAGCAGCAAACACGCCCATCAGATACTACTTACTATACGTACCGTACGAGACACGAGTTCTTTGCTCAATAACCAAGGGACAAAAAGAAGAAAGCAATAACACCTAACCTTTCCTGTGGGTATTTATAGTATGTTGAAATGCTACCTGCATGTGTGCCCAATTTCTAGGTTCACATTCAGTCCGGCACACAGACGCTGCCACATAATGATGGCAAGATAATCGACATGCAGATGTTTGACTCCCCCATGGCGGATGTTGACGTCACAGCGCCAGGTAATTGACTCCCTGGCAAGTGCTGTCGTCACGATCTCAGTCTACAATTAGAGGCATCAATATTTCTATTCCGGGGACACGGGGCAGAGTGTGAAAGGCATTTATACCCTGATTGTTTGTTCATTGTTTTCTGTTCTGTTTATAGCTAGGTAATTGTCTGCCCCTGTGTCGTTTGGTGTCTGTTGTCTGCTCCCTGTTGTTTGTTGCCTGTTTTCTGTTGCCTAGTTGGTGCTGGCTGCTTGTTGATCCGTTTTTATTTTACGGTATGAGAGCTGCGACATCTAGACCGGGAAAAAAGGGGGAGGGCGGGGGGGGGGGGGGAAGGTTGCGAAGAAAGGTTTCAAAACCAGTCCGAAAAGACACATAAATTATTTCAAATGGGCTACCGAGAAGAGATGAAACATAAATCAACGTTATGTCGCCGTTTGAGGGGGGGGGGGGGGGAAGGCTACACTAAGCAAGGAAACTGGACGCCTTTGCCCTCTTGCAAATTTCTAGAGAACGACTGAACACTTGATTTTCAGAGGGTTAAGAACATGTGCATGCAGTCCCGTATTCAGTTCTGCCCTTCTGATCTCCATCGTTTCATAGATTATTTATAGGGACTCGGGGAAAGGGGGGGGGGAGGCGACGGTAAAGCCTTATTAAAGAGCACAATATTAGTGATAATAATAATAAAAGCAATTATAACAATAATTTGGTGAATGGAAAATAATGAAAGTAATTTTTTCGAAAAACAACAATTAAACGTGTAGCTGACTGCTTTAACAGGGAACTTGAATGCATAGATAGAGAGAATATCAGAGGCTGTGAATACATAGATAGAGAGAATATTCCGGGCTATGAATACATGGATAGAGAGAATATCCCGGGCTATGAATACATGGATAGAGAGAATATCCGGGGCGATGAATTCCAGCATGTAGGTAGCACATACCAGAGAGCCCACATGCTGCCGCTCTAACAACTGACGCTGAAATGCAGAACATGACCACAGAAGCAGCAGCAGAAGAAGAAGAAGAAGAAGAAGAAGAAGAAGAAGAAGAAGAAGAAGAAGAAGAAGAAGAAGAAGAAGAAGAAGAAGAAGAAGAAGAAGAAGAACAAGAACAAGAACAAGAAGAAGAAGAAGAAGAAGAAGAAGAAGAAGAAGAAGAAGAAGAAGAAGAGAAGAACAAGAAGAAGAACAAGAAGAAGAACAAGAAGAAGAACAAGAACAAAAAGAAAAAGAAGAAGAGAAAATTAAGTGTGTTTGATTCTGTTCCCCTGATATTGATAACATTTGTGAAGAAATCAAACTGTCCCGTGGTATATTTTCTTCCTGTAACACCGCTTTCGCTTGTCTGATGTCAACAGTTAATGCTGTTTATTGTGCTCTAATGTGGATTAGATTTCATGTTGTATCGTTTATGTCTTTAACTCAGCCGTCGTATTTCAACCGCCTTTCTAACAAACAGGAAACCAGATGTCTCCCTCCTTGACATTCAAGGCTTTGTCGGGTTTCTGGTATCTCAGTTAATATGATTAACTATGCGTTTTTTTAGCACTGAAACACACTTTTTGAGATAGGTTGAGAGGGGAGGAAAAGGGGGGGGGGGGTGCTAATTGAAGGACGGGTTCGCGATGTGGGGACGATAGAAATATGTCTGTATCTCCCTCTTCCTCTTCTGATTCTTCAACAGTATTCCGCGCTCTTTAGGTTCATTGCTGCAGATGTCACCCGCCTTTGATCGCCTCGCGTTTAGCAGAGAAAAACCGAGCCAGGTAGGGTAAAACTGGGTAGAGTTAAGTCGATGCTTCCGACTTTTATATTTTGTTGTACTCCTGCTCTCAGTGCTATACAGAACATTTAGTCTTATCTGTGTGTGTGTGTGTGTTTTATTTTTAAACACAAGTGAATTATCAGTCCTGTGGTGGTTAACATAGGCATGTCAGCAGTTGTTTTGTTATTGTTCTCGGCATTGTCCTCTGCTCTGACTGCATATTAGTGCATTTGGAGTGCATATCTTGGTTGGATCTGGCGCCATAGCGGCACAGTAAGATGCTTGCCCGTCGGCCGAAAGATCTTGATTCCAGTTCCTAACCACACCGACGTTACCCGAAAACAGTAAATTTACTATGTAATGATAAAGTGCACGTTCCATCTGCAGCAATCACACCCAGCGCCCTTCTATCTGCAGCAATCACACGCAGCGCCCTTCTATCTGCAGGAATCACACGTAACACCCTTCTATCTGCAGCAATCACACGCAGCGCCCTTCTATCTGCAGGAATCACACGTAACACCCTTCTGTCTGCAGCAATCACACGTAGCGCCCTTCTATCTGCAGGAATCACACGTAACACCCTTCTGTCTGCAGCAATCACACGTAGCGCCCTTCTATCTGCAGGAATCACACGTAACACCCTTCTGTCTGCAGGAATCACACGTAACACCCTTCTATCTGCAGCAATCACACCCAGCGCCCTTCTATCTGCAGCAATCACATGTAACACCCTTCTGTCTGCAGCAATCACACGTAGCGCCCTTCTATCTGCAGCAATCACACCCAGCGCCCTTCTATCTGCAGCAATCACACCCAGCGCCCTTCTATCTGCAGGAATCACACGCAGCGCCCTTCTATCTGCAGGAATCACACGTAACACCCTTCTGTCTGCAGCAATCACACGTAGCGCCCTTCTATCTGCAGCAATCACATGTAACGCCCTTCTATCTGCAGCAATCACACGCAGAACCAATATATCTACAGCTGTAACAAACCGCGTCCTTGTCTACAATAACCCCAGACCGTGTCCTTTTTTTCAGCAGTACTCACAGGAAGCGTTCCAATACCCACAGAAACCTCAAACCGCGACCGAGAGTTATTGAAACGCTAACCCTCACCCCACTCTGCGCGAATTCCGCCCTGGCACTCTACTAACCAACCATTCTGGCACTCTACTAACTAACCATTCTGGCACTCTACTAACCAACCATTCTGGCACTCTACTAAACAACCATTTTGGCACTCTACTAACCAACCATTCTGGCACTCTACTAACCAACCATTCTGGCACTCTACTAAACAACCATTTTGGCACTCTACTAACCAACCATTCTGGCACTCTACTAACCAGCCATTCTGTCACTCTACTAACCAACCATTCTGGCACTCTGCCAACCAGCCATTCTGGCACTCTGCCAACCAACCATTCTAGCACTCTACTAACCAACCATTCTGGCACTCTACTAACCAACCATTCTGGCACTCTACTAACCAACCATTCTGGCACTCTGCCAACCAACCATTCTGACACTCTAGTGCTTTCCGACAGGGGTGCTCTACTTTAGAAATGTAAAATTCATGTTGTTTATGTTGTTGTTTTTTTTTGTTTGTTCAGTGGATCAACATCACGGTACACTAGTGTGACCCATAAGTGCTCCGTTCTTCTTCTAACTCAAGACTGAGTCTGAAGAATCGTACAAGGAAGAGGGACAACGAAAACTACATATGTGTCGCTTACTGTATTTTCTATTTTGTAGGGGTACCTCAATTATTAGTCAAACAAAGATGAGAGAACTTCGCCTTATTAAGAAAACAGCAGCATCTGGAGCGGTTGGCTGAGCTGTTACAGCGTCAGGCTCTCATGTCAGAGACCCGAGTTCGACTCCCGGTAAAGTAATAGAGTTTTTCTGTCGGGGGCAGAATTAAACATCCTAACCTGCACAGTTTGTGGCTACAGCACTAGCCAGGCTGCCGTAAACCCCCAGGATAAAGGCAACCCTATCTACACTTCCCTGTCTACACCTATCTGGAGAGTGGTAAAACAGACAGCAGTGACAGTTTACAGATTAAGAAAACAGCAGCATCTGTGCAATTGTATATTATAGAATGAACAAGGACATGGACAATCTAAGGCCACATACAAAAGATAGCATTCATCCGTACAGGAGTGGAGATATTTGTTTAAATGTGACGGCGTGAGTTTTGGGATGTACTATAACGAGATTACAGTAAGATTGCTGCCGGTGAGTCAGACTTCTCCACAGAGCATTCTGCGAGCTTCCACTGGGCGTTGTTTACCGTCGTGTGTCGCCTGTTTACTCTCAGAGCCGCGGTCGTCATGGATCGCACCTGCTCCCCCGGCAGTCACTGCGTGCAGGCGGGTAATATCAGAAGTGGACTCCGGCTGTGGAATGTTCTGGCAACCGAGCTGCAGTTGTTGCCAGAAACGCCTCGAGAACAAAACCAGATGTCCAGATTTGGTAGCTCTTGCCATTTTGCCATTTGTCTGAGAAACCTAAGGCGGTAACTGTTTTACTATGCCGTGTTGGTCTCCATCTTATTCTCATTCACCGACTGTAAACTCCGGCAAAAAGCTTTGGTTGTTCATCCCCTTCTAGACTTTCTTACTGTAGAACCTGAGTTTTGCATGCACTTCTGCTTTACAGATGTGGCTTACGTGTAAGCAGACTGTTGGTTCCTCGTCTCTCAGTCACAAGCACTTTGACTTCTAATGAAACATCCCTAATTATTCGACGCTTACGACATGCTTGTTGGAGGGGGGAGGGAGTGGATCTAAGATTATTTTCCTTGTCTCCTCACAACGGGACCCCTCGGAGCCCACATTTGGATGCCGTAGTGGTGTAGTGGTCCCATAGCTGGGTTACCTACTGGATGCCCACCAGTTTAGGTTTTGTGTTAGGTAGACACAGCCTGTAGTATGTGCTCTTTTCACTGTCGCAAAAAGAAAACTCAACAGTTTTCATCATGAGCCATACCGACTAGCGCAGGCGGTCATAGCTGACAATGTCACATCTTCATCACACTCTTACAGTCAGCCCCCCCCCCCCCCCCCCCGTCTGATACCTGAAGCTCTGACCAGGTTGAAGTTACACAAAATTCGCCTATAAGGAAAATCACAGGTACCCTGTTCAACGTCTTGAGAGATTATAATTATAGCACCAATATCGGGCACACCAGATTGGAGGCATGTCCGAGTGAAGATTCTTTGTAAAAAAAAAAAAAACGACACTATTGAATCTAGAATACATGTGAATGTATCATATGCTTGTATTTGTGTGCTGTCGTCTTTTTCTTCTTCTTCTTCTTTTAAATCTTTCTTTCAATCATGTCTTCTGCATGGTTACGGGTTTACTTATGTGTATGTGTGTGTGTATGTATGCGTGTGTGGAAACATGACCTTGGCCGCCAGGTTGACCCAGTCTTAAATGGGTACCAGGTAGAGTCCTGGGAAGTAAAGGCGGCCTGTGTGATATAGTCCACATCACCCATAGTATAGGGGGTGTACACAAAAATGAGTCTAGCCTCAAATGGCCGATGCGCCACAAACTTGTTCAAAGACCTTCACTTTTACAATGGAGTCTGTAATCTCCACGCCGGAGTGCTGGCAGCTTGGACGTCATAAAGTGCAGTAACTCCACCGCCCCGGGAACAAGATCACAGACTATCAATAAACGACTGAATGAATTGCCTTCACGTACAATCGTTGAAAATTGCGGCTACATCTGGCTAAACAAACAGCCTGCACGCAATCTCCCGCCTGCAAACGCACCGAGATGGCACAAGATGGCAACACCTCTCGCCGCGAACTTCCTTGTGTTACATTCCACTTCTATCGACCTGTTAGTCCTGTCTCTATCCTGATAGTTATTCCAACATGGCCTATCTTGTCATTCTGCCAGCGTATTGATTACTGGAGGCTCCCACACTAGGCAACCGTATAAGCCGCTCACAGACTTCATAGGGATTTTGGTATTCCATAATTACCAGTGTCTGTGTTGTTTCAATATCTGACAAGTAAAGTACGGAAACTCGGACGGGTCAAGAATTGTATTGCCTGCTGTGATTATCCCTAAGCAGTTGAGCAGCAGATCAATTTCATGAAGAGCTTCAATGTGCCTTTTTTTTTTTTTTTAACACTAATAATTTGTTGCTGTACATAAGTCAATATCGAAATATCGACTTCGTTGCAGGGGATTTTATCAAGTATGAATCCATCTTTTTTCAGCAGAACTGCTAACCACTTGTTTAGAACCGCCCAAAAGCACAAACTCCGTAGCTCCGGTGACGGTCCCCAAGGACCTGTGTAACAATTTTAAGGTATAGTAACCAAGTAAAGTTATTACCGTTTTCACATCTATGCGGCGACTGCCATATAGTGCTAAATCAGCATTTGTGTCAATCAATCAACACACGGTGGATGATGTGGTCAGCATCACGCCGGTCGCCTTGACTTCCCAGGATATTACATTGTACCCACTTTAGGCTCGATCGACCAGGAAGACAATGTCGGTTTTAATGAAAAGAAAAGATAATATCCGTCTTGATGCAAATTTGAACGCTAGACCCTCGGGCTGGAAGATTAGCGTCTTGCCATTGGACACACACAGGCACTCACGCACGCATGCATAAACGCGCACACACACACACACACACACACACGCACACACAGGGAGAGTAAGAGAAAGAGGAATGAGAAAGTGTACATAGAGAGAGAAAAGACAGAGCGAGCGAGCGAGAGAGAGAGAGAGAGAGAGAGAGAGAGAGAGAGAGAGAGAGAGAGAGAGAGAGAGAGAGAGAGAGAAAACATCTGACGAGGTGTGAAGTTTCAGCTCAGCCTACTGGACACTCCATGTCTGGGCATATTCCACCTTCTATGAGCTAGACTGATCTGTTTTCTCCTTGGTCGCCTTGACTTCTCGGACACTTCCCAGACAATTCTGAAAGCTGTCTGGTTCTCATTTATACCAGGCTGTGGATCCTAGACTTGTTCTCGTAGACTCAAATACAGTAAAACATCGTTAACACGAATATAAACGACTGAAAAATCAAAAGTTCATGTTCAAAAATGCGAACTAACAGAAGACTAAAAATACACCCTTGCTGGATGTTCACCTTAACCGAATGTCTGTCACAAGCGAGTTCTTGTGAAAAGTATTTCTAACTGTTAAAGATTAAACGTGGATCTCTTTCTAGACATCTCAGTACAAAATTGACCTCTGTCTAGACATGGTAGCACAACACTGACCTCTGTCTAGAAATGGTAGCACAACACTGACATCTGTCTAGACATGGTAACACAACACTGACATCTGTTTAGACATGGTAGCACAACACTGACATCTGTCTAGACATGGTAGCACAACACTGACATCTGTCTAGACATGGTAGCACAACACTGATATTTGTCTAGACATGGTAGCACAACACTGACATCTGTCTTGACATGGTAGCACAACACTGACCTCTGTCTAGACATGGTAGCACAACACTGACATCTGTCTAGACATGGTAGCACAACATTGATATTTGTCTAGACATGGTAGCACAACACTGACATCTGTCTTGACATGGTAGCACAACACTGATATTTGTCTAGACATGGTAGCACAACACTGATATCTGTCTAGACATGGTAACACAACACTTACATCTTTTTAGACATGTTAGCACAACACTGACCTCTGTCTAGACATGGTAGCACAACACTGATATTTGTCTAGACATGGTAGCACAACACTGAACTCTGTCTAGACATGGTTGCACAACACTGATATTTGTGTAGACATGGTAGCACAACACTAACCTCTGTCTAGACATGGTAGCACTGTCGCGCGCCCACGTGGGTAAATACACTGATATAGTGATGGTGTGGGTTTGAACCTTAACAATGCCCACCCACGTGAGAAACTGGACTATTATCTAAGCTATGTTGATCCTAGACAGTCCTGGATAGCCAAGAAAACAGCGAGTGGCTCGTTCCATGAAATGAAAGTTGCTGTACTTGTATCCACAGGAGTAGGAGAAGGGATAGATAGAGATCAAGATGAACCCACTGAGATAATATCAGGATACTCAGTTAACCCCTCCGACTGTTCTCCTCTCCTGGCATTACTTAAAAGCCCCCATCAAGTGATTTAAATATTTGTTAGCTGAAACTAATATGCACAAAGACACTTGAACCTAAGTACACAATTTACTCAACTATCATGAAACTCATCACACATGATTTATTTGAATAAATCGAAATTAAAATGAACTTGTTTAGGTTAGTAGAGTTGGAATGATGTGAATGATGACAGTTTGTACATATACTTAACTCCTAGTAGGAGAATTCACCGTCAGGACAGTTCTCGGCTTGAGACCCTGCCTATCTTTTCCAGTTTGTCGTCCTCACTGCTTTCTGCAGGTCGTTACACTTGACGGTCGGCAAATAATGGATGCCTACTAGTCCCTGCCCAATGTGGGAACTGTGATAATGAAGAAACAAGCGCTATTTGTAGTATCTGCTCTAGATGTACACTAAGCATGTATATTATACTAACATCAAGCATGTTTATTTAAATAAAACATTTCATCTCTCCCTCATGCTCACATTCACTCCTGTCCAATTTGGAAGGGCGTATGTCTCACATTCCAACTGTTACATCTTCTGCCTTCCTCTACACGTCCTGTAATGATAGTCAAGTCTTCTACGTCAGGTGCCATCTCTCGTACAGACTCAAATTGACAATCAGTCAGACAGAACCAGTTCTGGAATCTATGCTTGGAACAATCGACGCGCCCAGAATGCTAACAATAGTTCTGGTGCGAATCAAATAACAAATCTCGTGGATTTACTCTCCGGGATCAATCTCCGCATTAGCCTCCCGAGAGTTAAACACATTTCAGTGTGTTAGCTGTATGTAATACAGATTCACATTAACCACACGTGAAAAGATTGCCAAAGTTATCTTCACGCTTGTGATTTCAAAAACATGATAGTTCATTAAATTTCAAAGGCAACAACAACATTTAGGTTTTACAACATTGAAACACATGTACACGAAAAACATTCATGACACTATCAAATAGGAAATAAAGCAATGTGACAGTGCCCTACGAGAATGAAGAAATGTCCGCCTAGGAGTACTACAAAGTAATGAAGACACACACTTGAGTAAAAAGACAGATCTCTATCATAAAATATAGATTTGAACCTAATTTCGATCTTACCTGGAAAAATGAAACCACGATGCCAAAAGTTCTGTCTCAAGCTTAGGTTAAGCCCAACAGATGGCATGTGCTGGACAGGATCTCATTTACCAGACCTAGAGTTCAGCCCTTTATAACTTTATCAAGCTCCTCCTACATTACGCCTAAAATCATTCTCATTAAAGGATATCACAGCTCCTCCCTGTGGGTAAGTTTATTCGCTGTCAGTCAGGGCTGGACAACACTTGTTCAAATTCCCACGCTAGGATCTCCTGGTCAATTCATCTGACCAGAGCAAATAAGACAAGTCACACCTCCAGTCTACTTCACCTGTCATCACAATAAAATCCGACTTTGTCAGTTCTTCTGCCAACACTTTCCGCTCACTATGTCAATAGTGACCGTCGGACCTGCCGTCGAGTTAGGTAACCTCAGGGGGAGATAATGGCAATTAGCCCTTGTTATCTGTTCCTGAAGATCTGGCAGGGGGAATAACTATCTGACACCAACAAATGGTGTGCAAATCTCCAGTCAGTAAGTCTGCCTGGTCAGTCTTATCTCTGTACCTTAACACTTAACATCCGGGGAAAAGTTTTAGTGTTTGATATGACCAACGGTCCAGGAGAATTAAAGGTGTGATGTGGTCGTCTTAGATGTATCCAAATCCCTATTTTCCTGTATACTTTCAAAATACAAAGAAATAAAAGTAGGTTGAGGAAAGACATTCTGGAGTCACCGAGCGTATTGTCACAAGCACAACACTCACATCTGTCTAGACATGGTAGCACAACACTGACATCTGTCTAGACATGGTAGCACAACACTGACATCTGTCTAGAAATGGTAGCACAACACTGACATCTGTCTAGACATGGTAGCACAACACTGACATCTGTCTAGACATGGTAGCACGACACTGAACTCTGTCTAGACATGGTAGCACGACACTGACATCTGTCTGGACATGGTAGCACAACACTGACATCTGTCTAGACATGGTAGCACAACACTGACATCTGTCTAGACATGGTAGCACAACACTGACATCTGTCTAGACATGGTAGCCCAACACTGACATCTGTCTAGACATGGTAGTACAACACTGACATCTGTCTAGACATGGTAGCACAACACTGACATCTGTCTAGACATGGTAGCACAACACTCACCTCTGTCTAGACATGGTAGCACAACACTGATATTTGTCTAGACATGGTAGCACCACACTGATATTTGTCTAGACATGGTAACACAACACTGACCTCTGTCTAGACATTGTAGCACAACACTGACATCTGTCTAGACATGGTAGCACAACACTGACATCTGTCTAGACATGGTAGCACAACACTGACCTCTGTCTGGACATTGCAGAACATTAACCACTATTCCTTTGTTTCTTCAATATAACTATACACATTTTTTATCCATGCATATTGTATATCCTTACACTTTCTACATCCATTTACACTTTTTATCCATACATATTGTATATCCATACACTTTCTACATCCATTTACACTTTTTATCCATACATATTCAATGACACCGTACCCCATGTCTAGGCTGATCATATGGGTGTGCAATCGCCATTCGCAGTCTGCTAGAAATGAACATTTTGCCAAGGGACAAGATGTTTGATTAACCAACACAGAACAGGCGTCATATGGTCATAGGTCGTTTTACACTTGTAGAGCTTTTGAGTAGGAGATCGGAGTACTTGTGGATCTGTCTGGAGTGCTGTGAGTTTTCGCGTAATGTAATGATCGGAAGCTTCCTAAACACGAACACAGTAAAGGACAGTTCTTCAAGCCTTTGTGAGTACTGGGTATATAGGGCTATACCCGTATTTTATAGACCAATCGGCAGTTGGTGGGTGATGTGGTCAGCAAACGGTTGCTGACTTTACATTTCAGAAATTAACATTGTACCCATTTAAGGCTGGGTCGGCCTGGAAGACTTGGTCATATGTGAACAATGTCAGGTTACGTTAGGTTCCGAGCCCAGAATGTTCCCATCCGATGGCGAGCTTGTGGCTGCTACACCACGGAGGCCCAGACAAAGTCACAGGATGAAATATAAAACTGTGTTTGGTCGAATGCTTGGCATGTAACGCCCTCTGTTTCTATGGTCCTGGGTTAACCGTTTGTGCAAATGTTCCGCTTGTGTTGTCAATGTTCTTCTATGAGTTACAGTCAGTCCCCATGTTTTTCTATGAATTGAAAGAGCAACAGCCGTTAAGTTGCCAATGGTCGTGTCTTGTAGCGGGGAAAAGGTCGCCGTATCCATAAATCGATTTCCGACTTGACTACACGAACTTGTTGACAAATCCTCGCCTGTCTTGGATCGATACCTAAACAAGAAGGTTCAAACTGCCCCCAGTGGCTCGCTATAAGAGAAGAAAGCGAAGCGCCGTCATCTCAGGTTGGCTACTTGCAAGAATGACCCATATCTCTGACTACTGTAACATGACTTATGTCACAACCAGTGTTCAGAGCAGGACAAAGATATGGGGTGGGGTGGAGGGAAAAAAAGAGAAGAGGGGAGGGGGGGGGGAATGGAGGTCAACAACTACATGAGGAGTTTCTGGTTTTGATGTTGTAGAAGAAATAGGGCTCTACTTTATGTGAAAGTGTTACAGTGCTTGTTTGGCTGGTTGGGACCTTTCATCCTTCCAAACGATACTGTTATATTGTGCTATGAGAAGGCATGGGACTCACAGCCCATGGCGATGGCGAGTGACTAGCAAGCTCTTGCTTGTAGTGGGGGTCAGATATGTCATCTCTACTCATATGTGAACCATAAAGCCGCAGCAGCAGCAGCTGTACCTGATGTGGTCAGCATCACACCGGCCGCCTTCACTTCCCAGCACTGCACCTGGTACCCACTCAAGGCTGGGTCGACCTGGGAGTCAAGGGCATTTTTGAAAAAAAAAGTGCGGCTGTCAGGACGCGAACTCACGACTTTGATTCGCAGGCGGGCGTCTTGCCGCCAACGCCACAGATTATAGAGTAAAGGGCTCTTGAAATTCCTACTTAAGCATTCCTGGTTTAGTCATTCAAGAAGTGTGACATTTTAAATGTCACAGATGGAGCTGGGGTGGAGCAATATATGAAGACGGCGACTTGTCCTCACACACAGACAAGGACACGCTAAAGAACTAACATATAGATGCGAGTTTTGACAGTGATGAGGAATTTTCTGCATTCTATGATGAATAAAAGGCGAGTTCAGTTACATTTCTATAATCTCTTGTTTCCCCTCAGTATTCCCGTCCCAAAATCAAGGTACGTCCTATACACGAGACCGTCTAATACTGAAGAAAATACCCCGTGGCTGTTGTGTGGTTTTTCTGGGCAAATTTACGTCCAGTAGTTTGCCAATGCTTACTGGACGGTCGGCTTTCTTGATTCCACTGTCGAAACTAACGCAAGGCGCAAGGCCCACAGCTTGGATCGAACCCGGCATAACGGCATTACGAAGCGTTCGCATTGACTTAGCCACAGAGCCGACTACGGAAATATATGTTATTAATTATAATATTATTAGGCAGTTAAACTAGGCTTGAGCACCCTTGTGCCCCCAACCCATACAGAATATGTAAAAGCGACGAGTTGCCTCTTTTCAATATGCTAGCGAAGTAGGGGTAGAGATTGAAACTGTGGTTGGGCATGGTAGCGATATTGTCATTTATATGATAATATACACAGCTACTAGGGTGTACATTCTTCTTAGATATGTATATATGAACACACACACACACGCGCGCGCGCGCGCGTGCGCACACACACACACACACACACACACGGCAGTAGTCCTAAATATCTGACTGTCCCTACTTTCAATGATCTACTTACCTACACAACATTCGCCTACACACGCAAGCAAACACAACCACACAGACGCACGTATCATAGCAGTTGAAACCGAAAGTCGTACATCTCTCTCTATCTTCCATGGCTTGGGGCCAATACATAAAAAGGCTGGATTATGATCCACTTGTGCAGCTTATGAATTTGCCGAGGAAATTAACAAACTGGCCGCCGCCATCGTGTGTGAGCGGGAAAATCGATGCCAAGTATGTGTCTAGCTAGGCATAGCTTTCTGCTGTGATACATTCATCCATGGGTGTTTGTGTGAATGTTAAAACATTCTTCTTCTTCTTCTTCATGATTAGCATCATCATCATCGTGTTTCCTGTTAGGCATGTTCTATTGTGGTTTATAGCTAGGCTGCAACATCTTCACCTTAGAACCCAGCACATCCGACTTCAAGCAATCTTAATTAATTGCCTATTATGAAATGTCTATGATATTGCTGTATCTGTTTGTGTATGGGACTTGTCTGAGTGTGTGTTATGTCTTGTGTGTGTGTATGTTGTGTCTGACTGAGTGTGAATTTTGTCTGTATCAGTGTGTGTTGTGTCTGTGTGAGTGTGTGTTGTGTCTATGTGAGTGTGTGTTGTGTCTGTATAAGTGTGTGTTGTGTCTGTGTGAGTGTATGTTGTGTCTGTGTGAGTGTGTGTTGTGTCTGTGTGAGTGTATGTGTAAAGTTTGTTGTGTCTGTGTGAGTGTTGAATCAATGAGTGATATACATGTATGAGTGTCTGGTCTGTAAGCATGTTCTGTCTGCGAGTTTTCTGTCTGTGAGTTTTCTGTCTGTGAGTTTTCTGTCTTTGAGTGTTCTGTATGTGAGTGTTCTGTCTGTGCGTGTTCTGTCTGTGAGTGTTCTGTATGTGAGTGTTCTGTATGTGCGTGTTCTGTTGATGAGTGTTCTGTA
>CAJHNH020000917.1:0-115000 GCA_905116865.2 Candidula unifasciata
TCCTTTCTCTTATTTTGTCTCCCTTTATGGCTTTAATCTGGTTCCACACATCAGTTGTTGGAGTATCTGGGTTCAATTTTTGGCAGAATGTCCTCCAGTGCGCTTCCTTAGCTTTGCGAATGACTTTGGTAGTTGCATTTCTGTGTTTAACATATTCTTGCCATCTTTCTGTTGATCCGAATTTTCTATAGCTCTGCAGAGCTCTTTTACGTTTATCTCTTGCCTCAGTGCATTCTTGTGTCCACCATGCAACGGGGTTCTTATTTACGTTTCTTTTATTGTTGTTAGTTAAAGTCTTATTTCCTCCCTCAAGGAGATGGGGTGGCATGTTTTTATTTGAATATTTCTTACAGCTACTTTTAGTATTGTATTAGTCAATCTTTCAGCAAAAGTATCTATGTTTTCACCCTCTGCTCTAACTAACTCTGTGTGATTAAGTTCATCTATAACTTTATCCCATTTCGCTTTTTTAAAATTGAAAGTAGGTTTGTTACTAGTTTCAAAGGATCCCCTGAGTTTCTCCTAATTTATGGGGAGGAGGTGGGAGAGGGGGGCTGTTTTATCTGGGTTATCACCCCTGCTTGAAGAAAATCCCCCCCCCCCCCACCCTCCCCCTGATCCTCACCTTCCTGAACATTTGTAAGTGAAGGGAGTATTATTTGCCATCTAACCATGTATAGAAGTTTTCTCTCTTTTTACATGTGTTTATAAATTTTCTAATAATTATCATACATTATTTTGTTATTGATATTTAAATTGTTATTATAAATAAGCACTTAGCTAGGCTGAAATTATTGAGGCCCTCTTTCTTATAAAATGTGTAATGGAGTTCAGGGCCTTTTCCCTGAAACCTGTTCCACTCCTACGATTTTTTTCGCATCTGATCCCCTGATGACAGCCACAAAGTATGTGCTTATGTTAAACCACGACTCAACAGCCTTTCAGAAGACATGAAATCTATCATTCAGTCAATCACTCTAGAGCAGTGAGGTTTTTTCTAAGGCCGGGGGGGGGGGTGCAGTTTCAAAAAGAGGGGCGTGGGGGTGGGGGGGGGGATATATCAAGCACATTTGGAAACTGAGTGCATTTATACTTGTAACAATCTGTTATGCTAACATTGTTTTCTGTTTAATTACAAATTAGAAACAGTTAGAAAAACAAAAGTGGGCTGTCAGATTGATGTGAAAAGTAATTTCTTCTTCTTTCTTTGTGTTCACCGGCTGTAAATTCCGGCGGAAAGTTCTGGTTGTTCGTCCACTTCTGGACTGCAGTCCTGTTCCAGAACCTGAGTGTTGCGTGTGAATCCGTTTGACAGATCTGTATGCAGACTGTTGGTTCCTTGCCTCTCAGGCAGATGCACTCCGACTTTGAGGGAAGCTCCCAATTAGTCGACTCTTACGACATGCTTTTGGGTAGGCAGTGGGTCTATTCTTGTTTTTTTCCCAAAGTAGGGCCCCGGAACCCACACATTGTTTCTTTTTCATCATCAACCTAAACAAAAACAAAAAGTAGATATCATCAAGGCAAAGTAGCGTCAGCCATCACAGTAATAACTAGACAGCAAATTATCTGTTAGTGAAGATTGCTTCTTTATGTGACCTGATATTCTGTTTTATGTAAATGTTTTCTCCAAGTTCTTGTTAATAGTGCTTGAGGCTTTTCTTGTTTGTACCTATTTTTTTTATTTACTTTTTAAAAAAAGATGGGTGGGAGGTTGGTTGGGGGAGAAAGGGTAGGGGTGGTGATCCTTGCCATTTATTCAATAGGGCAACTCCTGAAAACCACTTCTCCAGAGTAATAGTTGTTGTATCAATTGCATAATGCAGTTTGTTTATTTTATGCCCGTCATTCCTGCCATATTATGTACATACATATGTGTTTCATGTTTGCAAACTTAAAAATACAGAAGTCACTACACAGCGATGTCTTGTACATTGTTTATGTTGTGAAATTAGGATTTTTGTTTTTGTCTTTCTGGTTTTATCCCAATATCTACCTTCAAACAGACAGTCAAATATTTTAGGCGGTGTGACCTAGGCTGCATGCAGTCGAAAGACTTAGGCTGTATGCAGTCGTGGGACCTAAGCTGCACTCTCTCGTGGGACGTAGTTGGGTTTGTGTTAGGCCCAGTTCTAGATGTTTAGAGATAGTTAAAAGCATAAAAACGCCGGGAAACCCGCTCTTACCCCCCTGGATAATATTGGACTAACCGGTGACATCATCCTGGGAAGAGATATTGGGGAATCACCGTTTTGTTGTTTTTGTTGTTACTGTTGCTCTGTTTTTGTTAATGTACGCAGAATACACAAATAAGATTACATGGATTTTCCAGCCAGAGTACGCACCACTTCTGTGCAGATAAACTGACAATATTTACAACGGAAGGATAGTTTCTATATCTAAGAAAAGGATATCGCTAGCATTTTTAATGTTAGAGGAACAGTCAGAAAGAGGTTCATTAAGATTTGTGAGAAAAAGCTATTGTGGAGTGGGTGGGGGGGGGGGGGGGGGCGTGGATACTGCACCGGGGATAATATCGACTGAAATAGAAGATACAGGTTAAAACTAATTAATCAAGATGAAAGAAAAGAACTGCGGTCGTGAAAATCCTGGCAGTTCCCAAACGGGGATCATGTAAAGAATAGAACGGAAGCCATACCCTGAGCAAATGACGCCAGTAATTCAGAGCAACAGACGGGGGTGGGGTGGGGGGGGGGGGGGGTTAAAAAGGCTGGAAACGGGTGGAGAGAAAAGTGAGGGGGGGGGGGGGGGGGGTACTCAAACTAAACAAATAAATCAATGGGGTGTATGGTGGAGACGGCTCTGTGGCTAAGTCGATGCGAACGCTTTGTAATGCCGGGGTGCCGGGTTTGATCCCAGCTGCGGGCCATGCGCCTTGCATTGGTTTGACAGAGGTTAAGGGAGCCGACCGTCGAGTAAGCAATGACAAACTATGGGAACTATATTTGCCTAGAAAAACCACACAACAGCCGGGGGCTGCTGGGGCTGGTTCTGTAAGGTCCTGTAAAGGATACGCAACTAACCCAAGTATCGTGGAGACTGCTGGGCTGGTGTCTCTCAAGTGGATATTTTAAGCGGGCAATAATAATTATAATAATAATAACCATGAAAAAAATAATAATTAATATTAAGTGCTAAATTACAACAACACCAACATGAAATTATATACCAACACTTATATAAAGAGAACGGCTAAAAGACATTTTGTTTTAATGCAGGAGCATCAATCTCGTGAAAATGAGACCCGCCAGCCCGCCAGTTCCGGCAGCCTGTGTGGTTGTGTTTCTGCTATCCGTCTGCTTAACCACCAACCAGCCTGTCTGCGTGTCTGCTTGTTGATGTGTCTGATTCACCCTCTGTCTCCATGTTTGCTGGACAGACTGTATGATCCCTCTCATTCCCGTGTGCACGTATTTGTTCTGCCAGCCCCACGGGTGCAAAAACCATTAGCACATGCCCCCTTTCCCCACCCTTTCCCAATAAATGTGTAAGGAAAGTAAGGATATATAGAGGTGTGGAAAGTGGTCTTTTACTTTTATTTGAATACACAACTATAAGTCACTGGCAGTCAATATTCTTCGATCATATGATAGGAAAAGATGTATCCGCGATGACAGGAAAGATCATCGGTGGAAGAGGCATAGGTAGACCAAGAGACGATGCTTGATGGCCTCAAAACGATGGCGTGATTGAATATTTATCAGTGTATTTGATTGAAAATACCAATTACCAAGTTCTTTGAGAAGCATGAGCGAATACGCCGCTGGACAGGGTACATGATGAAGAATACTTGATCACACTGATGTGTTTTCATTTTTGCGTGCCCCCTTGAAATTAGGAGGATTAAATCTTCTTTTTTCCTGTCTTCGAGAAACTATTAAATTATTCTTTTCGATAAGGATCCTCTGTTATTCTTCAGTATTGGCGTTCTTGAGCATGCTAGCATCTTTCTGTAAGTGTTGGCAAATTTATCAGACATAGTCACATAGACGACAAAATTGGCTGATGCGTTAATACTGCTCAAAAGAACTCCAAAATTATCAACAAGCTCGTATAATGGTGAAATAAAAATAAAACTGGGTTGATAATATGAATATAAAGCAAGGGTTGGTATGGAGACCGAAATGTATATAAGACATACGGTCACCAACATTTTGACTACTTTCTCCTTGCCTACAGCCTTGCGTGTCATTTGTTCTCGTTTTATGGCTGCTTTAGTTAACTTAAATCCAATGGCCAGGCAACAGACTGTAACAATGGTTATACTTGTAGCGCAGAACCCATTGCTTAATCCAACCCAAACGTAGGTATCAATAAACGCTTGATGAGCTATGTAAAAGTTAGTGTATTGCATAAAAGCAGTGGTTTTGTTCCATCTGAAATCAAAGACCCATTCATACTTTAAAGCGAAAAAAGTAGGGAACATTGAACAGGCTGTGATAATCGGAACACATATGCACATCAACCGCATGCTGTGTCGTGTGAAGATCTTCGATGCGTGGAATGGAAAGAATACTGCGATGAAACGTTCCACTGCAATTATTGAGACATAACAGCAGCTACTGGCCAGACAGACGTACTTAGGCATAAACAGGAAAACCGTCACAAAAGTATGGACTGAAACTGATAAATCCAGGCTGAAAAAACTAAACATCATTCGGACTTTGGTTACAGGCACGATGATACAAAACATGAGGTCAGACACTGATAGCGACACCAGGATGATATTGGTTGTTTCTCGAAATCCGTGCTTACACAAAACAACAACGTTGAGAATGTTTCCGACCACTCCAAACAGGCATACAGTATTGATAAGGAAACAGTTAGTGAAGATCTCTATGGCTGTTAGAATATAGCCACCCAGATCTTTGTTAGCGTGCCAGCGAGTTGTCCCGTTTCTGATCTCATCGACAACGTTGCTCCGTGAGCTGTTGGTCTCGGTCATAGACGTATCATTGTTGCAAAGAAAACTGTGTTTCATGTTTGCGACAGAGTACTCATGAATACTGCTTGAAAGTTTCACCGTCATTTGTCTCAAAATGTGTTTAGCAGTCAGTTTGCTAATTATCATGTTGTTAATTAATGTCAGTCATCTACTTCACAATAAAAGTAAATAGAGGAGATTACTATAATGACGGTTTCTATTACCAATGTTATAATACTAATATAATAATGTTGACATAATTGACTTAAATGTTGGCCGGTGGTGAATTGATGTATGACAAGCTAGATATTGTGAGGCACCTTTGGGAGCGAGTGAACAGTGCGGAGGCATAGAAAGATTATTACTTTCTAAGGAGAATGGCGCTGCGAGGAGTTACCAGGAAAGAATTCCTCCCCCCACTTTGAATGACAGAGATATATTGCATAAGATGTTCCTCATTAAAAAAAAAAATGCAGTTTTTGTCTGTCCTATTCTGTTCCTTATCGCAGTAATGCATCTTCCATCTGTTGTTATCCATGTACCTAGATATATTTCTGCACTTCCAATACCATTCAAAGCTTAGTGGATTTAGAATCATTACTTTACAAAATACATTTGAGAAGGTCTTGTAGAGAATAGTCGCTGTCAAACTTTACGCATTTTTAGAAAGGAGAAAACTTCTTCCAAGAAGTTATAGGAACTAAAGGCCATCAAAAGAAAACTGTTCAAATATAACCAATTTTAATTTTGATGTTTATAAAGGGTTAAAAAACAAACACGAAACTGGTGGCAGCGTTTGATCTCGAGGATGCTTATACCAGAGTTGAATATGATATTTAGATGACCGCACTGATAGAGAAAGGAGCCACTTTCTGGCGGGTAAACTGGATAGCAGCTGCTCTGTATTCTCGTCGGGTTGCTCTCCGTCTGAGTTCATGAAAATCAGAGCCACGAATTATAGCCCAAGTCTGCCACAGGAATCGGCAATCTTACCGTAAGACTGTAAGCCTAGAAGTTCCAGGGGTTTGAATAATACTGACCTTTTCCGATGATTTTTCTCGCATATTGGCAGGGGAGAGATAAGAAACAAACGGCACAGGAGCTACAGGAAACAACAGATAAAATGATTGACTAGTGTACAGAAATGAGTATCCCAAGTCTCACTATAGATGGTAGAAAGGTCAGCAGAGAGAGAGAGAGAGAGAGAGAGAGAGAGAGAGAGAGAGAGAGAGAGAGAGAGAGAGAGAGAGAGAGAGAGCAAATTGAAGTATCTTGGAATCACATTTGACAAGAATCTATCCTTCAAGGACCACGTGGAGACGGTTGTGACACGATGTCAAAAGGGACTCAGTGCACTTAACACTTTGGGTGCAATGGACATAGAGCATTAGATGCTTTCCGCACTGTATCAACACTTAAAGCTTTTAGTGATTGATTATGGACTAGGACTGCACACTGTCTCAAACAGTCAATTAGTTAAACAAGAGCACATTAAAAACGCAGCGATGCGGGTCATTCTGGGATGTACCAGAGCCACCCCAATAGTGTGTATGCAATATATCTTTGGTTTGCCGACTGTTGTAGGTAGGTTCAAGGTGCTGCTGACACAGATCACCCTTTGCATGAGGAGCTGGATGTATTTAGTTGTCAGCGGCTAATAGAAAGGAAGAAATGTATGGCTCAGACAGAGGACACATTTAGACTTTCGCACGCTGGAGAACATTAAGCAAGGAAAGGAGTGGGCCAGAGTGTCAGCGGAACGGCCAGACTTGTGTAGTTATAATTATTCTTGAGCTGTGAATGCATGAAGTGGTCAGCAGTTATAAAGGAGGTGAAAACTAAACAATTAATTCTGGTGATGTTTTCATTTATACAGATGGTTTAGTGTCAAGTGGCAAAAGAACTGCCTGTGGGTTATTAGAAGAAGCTAATTTTCTACGTTTGGTGTAAGAAAATCTAGAATAAGTTACCACAACACACAGCTTAAGAATAGTAGCGGAGACCGTCACTGCAGCTTTTCGCTGACTAGAGAACACGATACGCACACACTTTCTGATTGTAACTGACACAGAACAGCATGCTCAGGAAGGTAAGGACATGCATGCCTTCTGCAGAGTAGTATGCTTCGCTTCGGAGGTCAACGATGAAGAGCATTGTGTGGATCATTTCACCGAGGCGTGCCAGTGTGTTGGTAAATAAACAAGCCGACAGATTTGTGGCGATGCACAACGTGATGGAATACAGATGCATGATAAGGCAGACATGGTTAAGGCATTATTTGATCATATGTACAATTCGAAGGAGCAAATTGATCATCAGTCTGGGGAGAGTGATGCAGCGAGGGGTGACTAGGGGATCTGGCCGATACTCGACGCTCAGAGGAAAGGCAAGACGAACGTTTAATCAGACTGCTAATGGTACCATTGGTATTGGAACTCTGCGCTGGCTGCTGAAGATGGGGACGGTCTGCTAATGGGAATGTCCCGAGTTCTGTGTTGTCGGTTCTTGAATCAAATCAAATGAAATCTGACTAATATAGTATTTCATTAAAAGCTCTATTTGGAAAGAAAATCGTATTTTGTTTTTGAAACAAATATTTAAAAGTTTTCCACCTCTGTATTCTGATTTTGGTTATCATGTGTTATGGCGAATCATGACGGCCTACTATTTATCACGGGGTATATGTTGATGATGATTGTTGCACAGCTAAACGAATGGGTCTCTATAGCTTTATGTTTGTACACCTTTTCTTGCTACATGCTTGGCGAGTTTTAATCCCTGTGTCCAGATTTATGCAGTTCAATGTGAAATGTTGAATTAAGGATCGACATCACAACATTCGGGACACTCCCATAAGTGATCCGTCTCCATCTTCAGCAGCAAACGAAGAATTCTAATTCCGATGGCAGCAGTAGCCGTCTGATTATATATCCGTCTCATCCTTTCCCTTGAGTGTTGAGCGTCGGATTATATATAACAATAAATGAAAGTTATTTCTATGTGGTTAACATTTACAGACAAGATGCCTATTACAAATTTTTCTTGCCATAGACAGTTCCATATAACAGTTTTTTTCTTCTTCTGCTCCATACTATCTTAAACTATAGTCTAAAAAAAACCACAACAGCCGAAAAAAAAAAGCTGGGGTTGGTTCTGCAACATCCTGTAAAGGATACTCAACTAACTATATAGTCTTCAGACTCTGGGAAATCCCACCTATCTTTTTGCCAGCACATAGTTTTCGTGCTGCTCCTAATTTTAATTTGATGACTGTAATTTAAATACCGTCAACTGCTGAGTACAGGTCGACCTAACTCGGCTTACAAAATCGACCACAATAATTGTTGCACAAAAATTCCGAGTTAGGCCTATACGGATTTGGAACATTTTATAGCCGCCATAAAAGTCGATCCATAGTTTTAGAGATATATTTTTTAGGCCTGAAAACGTGACTTACGTGCCGCGATTTACGTTGTACATTTTAAATGTAACTGACAGTAGCTCGTTGCGAAAGTATCATTAAATCTTTGAAGGTATCATTAAATATTTCTCGTTTTATATAACTAAGGGTTTAGCAAATGTCAGGTAACCGTTTCTCTGCTAGATTATTTTTTAGAGAGGTAAAAATGTTCTTGACAACAGATCTTTGTTATAATGTTAGCAATCCAGGCATTGCAACAAGTTTTCTGGGTCTGGGAATAATTACTTTTTAAATACATATGTTACTAACTTTTCAGTTTTAAATTACATGCCGAATTCCATGGAATTAATAGTCGGTGTAAGAGCAATAATTTTGTAAATGATAATTCAACGTATTTTGCTAAAATTAAAGCTCATGATGGTGACTGTCTGGCGTCCGCTTCCAGACGCCAAGATGGCTAAGTTCTGAATAAGTGTTGTTCTAGATCTCAAATATGTGAGGCGGAGAGACGGGGAAGGGGAATTCTGTATAAAAGAATTTAAAAATAAGCAATAAAGTAGTATTAATATTTGTCATTAAATATTATTGTACAATTGACGTTAAGACCTCTTTGATAAGATGCGTTTGCGGGGAACCGGGGAAAAAATTAATACCGTGCGTTTTGTCTTACTGTCATTTAATATTTTAACTTATCGGCCCACAGCGTCTAGATGTTTTATTAATCATGATACCACACGGCCGGCAAAAAGAGGTGTCGTTCAAAGTGCTCTCAAGTTTTTTAGCTCCAAAAGTCGCTGGACTGATATTTACGTATGTGTCGAGGCTATCAGTTGTCCAAAACTGAGGCCTACTAGGGAAAAAAATAGGATACAGTATATCGCAGCTGTTCCAAAATTACACAGGATATCATCGCTTGCATGCATACTGAAACACTGACCAAAATATGTTTCTACTGCGTTGTATAGTTAACGACTTAAACTCACACCTGTAGGTACTGAATACTGTATCAGTATAGTTTTGCCAATATTTTTTCTTCTTTCGTTCGCATAAAAAAAATTATCTATATCTGCAATGCTGTCTCTAGTATGAATTTCACTGTCTTTTTTTCAATTCACTAAGTGGCCCGTAAAGTTTGACTTCCACAAGTGTCTCTTTTGGCCAGAGGTTTTGCCTGGAAGCGATGAATCTGGGACAGTCTTGGAGGATGTGATCTGTTGTCTCAGGTGCCAGTCCACAGGTACACATGGCTGATTGGCCAATCTTAAATTTGTTGTACATGTGGGAGCGAAGTCGATTGTGCCCTGTTCTAAGGCGAAGGATAATGACTTGCTCTGGTCTTTCCATAATATGGTAATCGTCTTGTGCCAGTTTCGGTGGCATTCTGTTTGATTTGATCATTCTCTTCTTCTGTTGATAAGAGACTGGCATGTCGGATTGTTCATCAGTTGCACCTTCCTTAGCTAGTTTATCAGCTCTTTCGTTTCCGGGAACTCCACAGTGGGAAGGTATCCACTGCATTACTAGTTTACACGGTTGCCTAGTTCAGATAATAGTGTCCGTATGCTTGGTAATTTTCCAGACTGGACTGCCTGAAGTACAGCTTTTGTATCTGTCAGGAAAACCACTGGTTGTGAAAAATACCCTGTATTTAGTAGTTTTCTATCTTGATAGCTTGAACTTCTGCATCATAGTTGTGGCAGTGCTTTCCTGTTGGTATTTTGGCTGTATCCCTGGTATTATTAGGATACTCAATGTACACTCCCGCACCTCCGTTTCTGACTGCGCTTTCTGCTGACCCATCTGTGTAAACACGGACCCAAAGATTATGTGGGTATTCATCATCAAGTAGACTGAGGGTGGCTGTTTTGCGCTGCATACTGTTTTGTTCTTCCTTGTCAAATACTCCTTTCGCGTCTGTCTTGATGTGTATTGGAAACTTATACTTCTCTCTCCAAGGGGTCCGTTCTGGGACAGCGTTTAAGGATCTATCAGTTGCAGGCAAATCAGTGGTTTGTCTGCAGAGCCGTTTCCCCTGGTGGATGAAACTACTTCTCTTTAGTCGTCCCAAAACTAGATTTTGGAATCTCTCATTCATAGGGTGACTGGACATACTAAGAAACTTTTCTGCTTGTAAAAGCATCTTAGTGTCTCTGCGTTCACTCAGTGCTTGGGTCATCCCCATTTTCTCCAACACAGCTATAGGTGTTGATTTCATACTGCCTGTGGCAACTCTGAGTGCTTGATTTTGCACTTTGTCCTATTCTTGCAATGTGGTTTTTGCTACCGAACTCCATGCTGTTGATCCTTATTCAAGATGTGATCTAACATTTTGCTGGTAAACTTTCCTAAGTATTTTCCCGCTAGCACCCCACGTGGTTCCACTTAGTTTTCTCAGAATGGCTACCCTCCTTCTGGCTTTGGTTGCTGCCTTGTTGATGTGTTTTCTCCATGTTAACCTATCATCAAACGTTACTCCAAGGTATGTGGCCTCCTTATCCTCTCTCATGGGTAATCCATTTATGTGCATGATGTCTGCTTTTTGTTTTGGAGAGAGGGTAAAGAGGGTGGTGCTGCATTTGTCTATTTGGATGCTGACACACCATTTGTCGGCCCATTCAGCGATTGCATCTATGGTTCTTTGTAGCAGTCTGGTGGCCACTGCTGCATGTTCACTTGTACACCAGAGTACCAAGTCATCAGCATACATTGCAGCTTTAATTCCATGGGGTAGTTCAGAAACCAGCAAAACTTTCTTACTCTTAGGTCCATCTATTTGTACTCGGGATCTTCTGTTATACAAGTATGCTTTCACCCATTTATACATACTCCCATTCACCCTGCAGTCTCTCAGTTTCTTCAGTAGACCTTCTTTCCAAACCTTGTCAAATGTTTTCTTTAGATCTATCCAGGCCGTTAGCACTAGCTTCTTTTCCTGGAAGGCATCCTCAATTTCTTGCGAATGGTAAGTTGTCTGATCTTCTGTGGAATAGCACTGTCTAAATCCTGCCTGCTGCGGCATGATAATGTTTTCACTTTTCAAGTACAATTGGAGTCTAAGGTTGACAATACGTTCCATTGTTTTACAGAGGCAGCTGGTAAGACTGATCGGTCTGTAGCTGGAGGCATCGGAATTGTCCTTTCCTGGTTTAAGCAGAGGTATTGTAATTGCTTCTCTCCATATCTGGGGAACTTTGCAACTGGTCCAACATTGATTAAAGATCAAGGTTCTTGATCATTTCGTTGATGATTCCATCAATTCCAGGTGATTTTCCCATTCTCAGCTTTGATATCGCCAACTCTAACTCGCTAGATGTAAGTGCTGCCACCAGTGCCGGGGAATTATATAATTTTGTATTGTATGCTGTTTGTTCTCTCGAACCTCTCGCTGTTTCTCTGAGCTGACATTAATGTTGATATCTTTGGCAAAAGAATCTGCAAAGTGGTCAGCTGCCTCTTTTCTTGTTAGGATGGCTCCTTCTTTGCATAGTGCAATATTAACATTTCTCCTTGTACTCTCATCATTTATTTATTTTTCTAACCTCTACAACTTCATTGTGGCTCTTTCGAAGTTTAGAGATTGTATTTTCCTGCCAGCTTGTCCGCCTAGCCTGCAGTTTGGCTCTTTGAAATTTGGCCTTTGAATGTTGGTAGTTGTTGAACTGCTCTTGACAAGGTCTGGTCTCAGCTTGCTTTCTTTCTGTTTCCATATTGTGTTGCAGTTGCTCCAGATCGCAATTCCAGTACGGTTTGTATTGTTTATGCGCACCTCTTGTAACTGCTTCTAGGGCTGCCTGCAGTATGCGTTTGCTCAACTCTTCGACAAATTTTCTACGTCGTCGTTATCTGTGTTCAGATTTTCCAACAGAACATTCGTGCGGAGCTGATACAACTTCCAGTCTGCATTCTTAACATTTCACCTTGGCAGTGTGCTGCTCTCTCTTACAGACTGGCTTTCTATTGTTAAAATGACTGGCCGGTGGTCACTGCCTCCTAGTTGCTTCTCAACAGTTCTAGTAACATTCAGTTCCATGTCTGGTGGGTGAAAGGCCAGGTCTGGTGTCGAGGTGGTATGCCATGCTCTTGAGTAGAAGGTTGGTGGGTCGGTTGGCTTATTAATGAGGATGAATCTATTCTTATCCTGCCAGTCCTCCAGTTTCTCTCCTCTCTGATCCGTGTGATTGTAGCCCCAACTTTGGGAGTGGCTATTAAAATCCCCACAAATGATCATTCTTTCGTTTACTAGTACTGTATCCAGTGCCTGAGGCAGTCGTTTAGACAGTAATAGTTGATCAGATGTAAATTTGTATTTTCTGACTTGAGCTTAAGAGTTTGATACTTGGCGCCTTCCATGTATGTTTCGATCTGTCCCGCAAGGATGTTATTTTTGACCAGGGTAAGAATTTCACCCTTTCCTCCCGTCTTTTCGGTCAGATCGGAAACACTGGTAGCCTCTGATCTTGAAGGCCATGTCCTGTTTGAGATACGTCTCTTGAAGGCAGCATACATGTATATTCTCCTTGTTTAAGACGTTTTCTAATTCCAATTTCTTAGTATTTACTCCCTCCGTGTTCCAGTGCATTATTTTATGACTAGCTGTATTTTCTGCTTTTCTGGTTCTATAGGGCATCTGGGGGTGGCTTCGAGTATTTGAAGCAGGACCCTTTCTACTAGATATAGGCCGGTAAATCGTACCGCGTGTACGTGAATGGAACACATGATGAGAATCATTCTTATTTGCAGATATAGAAATATTCCCTGTTGTGTTTGTGCGTGGCATCCTGATTGCTGTGGTGCGCCTCCTGGCTGGTTGAATCCGACTACAGCACCTTATTTTGCTAGAGTAGACTGGAGTCTGACCCGTGGACTCCCATGTTTATAATGGGACCGTGGCTCCTACGCGGTTACATTATCGATATTAGGACACGGCCGGCGCCGTAGCTAATTTTTGAATTAATTTCATCACAGCACCCCTAAACCACAAAATACTTGTTATCCATGAACAGGAAAATATACACCGTGAATGAATTAGTAAATGACGCACTCTGTTATCGAAACAAAAACACTGATAAAGTGAAAATTTTAAAAATAAAATCGCGTGTTGCCGAACACACACCTTCACGCTCCAGATTTCTAAACCGGAAGTCCCGCCAACATTTTAAATTACTAACAAACGCACGTTACTAGAGGCTAGAAGACTTAAATTTTAATGTTTCTGTAAGTAACACGCCTGGTAATCTTTGTTACTTAGGAGTTGAATTTCAATGTTTCGTTAATTAAAAAGGCCTTATTGGAGGAGTTAAGCTGAAATGCCTCTGTAAGCCACTCCTGATTATCCCTGTTACTGAAGGAGTTGAATTCCAGTGTTTCTGAAAACCACTCCTGGTAATCTTAACACTTAAGGTGTTTAATTCTAGTGTTTCTAAAACCACTCCTGGTAATCTTAACACCTTAAGGAGTTGAATTCCAGTGTTTCTAAAAACCACTCCAGGTATTCCTTGTTAATGAAGGAGTTGAATTCAAGTGTTTCTGAAAGCCACTCCTGGTTATCTTAACACTTAAGGAGTTGAATTCCAGTGTTCCTGAAAGCCACTCCTGGTAATCCTTGATACTGGATTAGTTGAATTCTAATGTTTATGTAAGTCACGTCTGATAATCCTTGGTGCTGGAGAAGTTAAGCTTCTTTAAGTCCCTGCTGGTAATCTTTACGAAGTATGGTGACTTTGTGAGTCACACTTCCATCTAATAAAATAAACTGTAACTAACAAGCTACTTTTCTGGCCCTTTTTAAGTGTGAAAATATTAACTGTAACTTTTTAGTTGTCTGGCTGATCGACTTTTGATAAACAAAAGGAAAATGCAATCGCCTTCAAGCAGCTGCTAAAAGCTTTTGCTTATAATAGCGATCTTTGTAGGGTAATCCTTGTTCAGATTTTGCTTCTTGCAATCCAGCCGGGCTTGCTTGTCAAACAGTTTTAACATTTGGTGCTTTTTTTTTTATTAACTGGGTTCTTCTCTAATATTTCCGAATATTTTTTCCAAGGAGGCATCCACTGGTCTCTTGCATCGTGTACTTAGGTTTCGTTCCCTGCAAGGGGAGTTCTTTCTCATGACACATAAAGCGATGCATGCTTCTGATGATTATAGTCATTTCGCTCCATCTTGTTGTTGCTGCAGCTGCATCTTCTTGATTTCCGGTTCACCGAGTTACGAGGTTTCTGGTCGTTCTGCTTAATGCTGATGCTTGTTCTGATTGGTTGTTTTCCTTTCTTCTTGGCTCTTGCGAAAATCCGTTTTGTTGGGTAGTTTGATTTGTAATGATGACAATTTCTTACACTACTCCAGTAAGGATTGAATAATAAAAGGTTTGCTCAGATGGAAGAACCGTTGGACCTACAACACGACCAATGCCCAGACTTGGACGAGCGAAAAAGGACACCACAATAAACAGGCAGGGAAACCAAGCCGTTAAATGAGGCACATAAACCCGTTTTCAGCTAACAAAGTTAGAAAGCACAGCCACAATTATAACCTAAGACTCATTTTTCGATAGGAGATAGTGACACCCCCAACCCCGCCCCTCAAAAAAAAAAAAAAAAAAACCCAGCTAACCCGTCTTCACACATACTGTTGTTTTATCTTGTAGTCTTGCAAATAACCGCTGATTTTGTTCTCTGTTAGGTGTTTTCTTGATTGTTTTACGTTTGAAACTTTGAGTTCCGTCTGTGGCGGTGATGTTTCCTCCTGTTAATTCTTCATCTCTTCTCTTAATCTCTTGGCGTATTCTGCACATTTTCGTCGACATTCACTCGTTTCGAACTAGCAATGCTTTTTCTGTTGCGTTATGAAACCTATCCTCAAAGTCATGGTAGACTCTTTTGGTTTGTCTACTTCTGGGCTGTCATCTGCTGTCTTGTCATGTTCTTATTGACTATACTAGGTTGTCTGTTATACTTCTCTCTTTCTCTCTCTCTCTCTCTCTCTCTCTCTCTCTCTCTCTCTCTCTTCTCTCTCTTTCTGGTTCTTTATTAATTTTCTTTCCCCGATGACGTCACAGGACAGTCCAACAGTTTAGAGGGTGGTAAGACTGGGTTACCCGGCTTTCTGATGCTTTTAACGACCCCAGAATATCTACAACTGACCCTAACCCCAACACATCTTACTCCCACGAGAAAGTGCAGTTTAGGTCCCACGACTGCATGTAGCCTATCTACCACCCCTTGAAATGTTAGACTGTCCCGTGACCTATGGATTTCCCCTGTTTGGAAAACAAAATTAATAAAGCACCCTGCTTCTTTCTCTCCCTCCCTTCTTCTCGTTGTTTTTGGTAATCCTTCAATAGTAATTTAAAAGCCTTTTACAACTGTTAATCGTAATTCAGAATTTATTCCCACAACAGTACTTGTAAAAGAAGTCGCATTTGAGTGCTCACGCTAAGAGACAAAGGGAGAGAGGAGAGAGTGAAAACATACTGCAGACAACCACGAAGATTAGAATGGTTTGGTACCTGTGTTCGTGGTTATTCACCTGCTTTTATAACAATAACAACACATACGTTTTTCGTCTGATACTATATATTCTCGAGTATCAGCATAAGGACATTTTCCAAGAAAAGGAACACGCATTTGTCCTGATAATTGTTAAAAGGTAAGAATGTATAGTCAAGCCAGATCATCAACATCATTATCAGGTGCCTCAAAGAAGTAGAATCATTAAATAATAATAATAATAAATAATAAGAAGAAGAAAAAGAAGATGAAGAAGAAGAAGCGTAAGACTATTAAAAACATTCATGAGTTGTATTGTTGAAAGGAACATAAGATGAAACAGAAAAAATCAGAAAAAAAATTACCTATACATTACATTTACAAGAACCCTGTATTTTCAAATCCTCTATATTATTTCAGTCAATTTTTATTCTGTAAATGGACATCGATTTAAACCAAGGATTTTCACAAATAATCCCCAGTGGAATTCCCATTCCTACCAAAGACTGAATGTTCGTTGTTAAAGACGTGGCTTCGGTTTTCTCTGTTAAGAAGTTAAACAAAAAATAGAAATTAATGTATCTTCAACTAAACTTTTGTGAAAATAAAAATCGTATCTTTATCAGGCACAAAAACTCAAATAATTACAGGGTGCTCAAGTGAAATCATACAAAGACAGCAGGGTAGTATTGTATTAAAAAAAAAAAAAAAACAGATTTGGGATAAGCTGGAAATAAAACGGATTCTTTCGTGTAGTTAGAATGCAGCCACTACAAGTAGCAACAAAGTCGCTACACCTAAGAAAAAACTCCACAGGGGAGCATGTACAGCAGAGGTCTACCAATCATCAGAAGAAGTAATCTCTCGTCGACAAATGTTTCGGCCCACGAGCTTCTATACATTTTCAGAGAGTGGGCCCACCTGAGTTCATGAAACTCAGGGTTGATTTCCCCTGCTGCACTTATTAACGGATGTTATCGGACAGGGACAAGACGAATTGGTGATTTTGCAAAGGTACTGTGAGATAAGAAGTCGTTGCGGTAGCATAAGTAAACCAGTCTGCATACTTGAACGACCAAGTGGCAAGCTTACGATTGGTATACCGGACACATGTTGGAATTTGCTAGCAGGTGGCAGAGGGACACTGGCAGACAATTCGAACACGATGGACTTTAAGGGATGAGAAATTATTTTTTCAGAGCCAGTGGAACCATAGTGGACGAGAGGTTCAAGGGATAGAGGTGGAGATTGGTGGCTTAAGTTGGAACCTTATAAATATATATGCCACGGTAGACTGTTTTGTCAGAAGTGAAAAATGGAGCTGGCTCAAGGAATTGGAGGAGTTACCAGGTGATAGGTTACTCATATGTGGGGATTTCAAAGCGGGGAACAGAGAATGGGACAGCAGTGGAGAAAACCGACAGGGAATTGCTCTTGCAGAGGCCATGATTGACTCCGATATGGTCTGCATAAATGATGGGAGGCCGACTAGAATGGCAATGAGGTCTGGAGATGCCATTGATTTGAAATTTGTCTCTCAGTCGCCGGTTTTAGACGTTAAATGGACTGTCCTGAATGACCATGGGAGTGATCACCTACCATGTTCAGTCTTGATTTCTAAACTTAGTAAGACCTTCCGGTATAAGTGGACCAACAACCTACTTGGACGTTTCAGACAGGGAGCATGCAACAGAACTGCCAGAACTAATTTTCTACAGCCCCCATGGTGGACTCCAGAAGTAGAACAGGGTGGAAGGCAAAGAAAGCCGCAGTGAAGCAGCTAAAGAAAGTAAGACAGACACCCTCAAGCTCACGAGAGGAAGTGGAGATAGCGGAGAATTTGAAAAAAGATAAGGTGGAGGTTTTCAAGCGCTGTGCTGCAGAGGCCAAAAGAGCAAAGTGGGAAACTTTTGTGAATGATATGGGAGGCGATAAAACATTGGGAAAATTCTGGAAACTGCAAAGGCAGATGCAAAGAAAAGATCAGCCTATGACAGTCGGAACAATTTGTAGAGACGATGGTGTGCGTGTGACAACAGAATGCAGAGACTCGCCAGCAGGTGCCGCAGAGGTGGAAATTCAGCAATTAATTCAAGATAATGCTCGCTCAGAGGATTTGATCATTTACACAGACGGTTCAGTGTCAAGAGGCAAAAGAAGTGCTTGGGGTTTCTTAGCAAAAGTTAATGGTCGACGTTTGGTGCAGGAGAGCCTAGCATATGATACCACAACATCCAGCTTAAGAATGGAGGTGGAGGCAGTCACTGTAGCTTTCCGCTGGCTAGAGAACACCACACACACACGCACACACACAAACACACACACACACACATCGTGATTGTAACTGATTCAGAAAGCATGCTGGGGAAAATTAGAACAGGTATGCTTCGTGCAGAGTGGCCTGCTTCGCTGCGGAGGACACGAATGAGGAGTATTGTCTGGATTTTTTCACCGGGTCCCGCCGGTGTGTTGGAAAATGAACAGGCGGACAGACTGCCTGGCTCTGCACAACATGGTGGAATACTGATACACGATAGGGCAGACGTGGTTAGTGCCTTGTGGGAGAGCGTGTACAATTCTGAGGAGCAGATGGATCACCACAGTCTGGTGAGATTGATGCAGTTGGGGGTGACGAGAGGTCCTGGCAGATACTCGAGGCTCAGAAGAAAGGCAAGACGGATGTTTATTCAAAATGCTACTGGCACCATTAGTATCGGAATTCTTCGCTGGCTGCTGAAGATGGGGACGGAGCGCTTATGGGAATGCCCCGACTGCTGTGATGTCGGTTCTTGAATCAAATCAAATCAAATCAAATTCTTTTCCACTATACACCTTGACCAGCTCACCGAGGCCCGTCCCCCATGTTATTATGTTGTGTCCAGAGCCAGCTCGAGGTCCTCTCAGCAACCTCGCCCAGCTGTTTAAGTGTCCGTTTGCGTTCATTACCTAAAAGCGAACTTATAGAGAAATATTGCTCGATCAATTCGTTGTTCTGTGTCGGTACGTGAAACATGTGAAGGGCCTGCCACAGTAGCTTATGGGGAACTGCCCCATATTCTTTGGCGATGTCCAGCCATATTACGTGCAACTGAGTTCTCTCATGCTTAGCTCTCTGAATAGACTCCCAGATCATGGTCGCGTGTTCAAGGCACTCAGGGACGCCCGGGATTCCACCTTTCTGAACACTCGTATCGATGTACTTGTTCGCCATCAGATACTGTGTGAGCCGGAACGCCATAACCAAGAAGAATATTTTGCCCTCAAAATTCAACAGCGAAATAGGCCTGAATTGAAAAAAGACTCTTCGTGTCTCGCTCTTTGGGAATTTAGACCCCGTTGGCCCGTTGCCACTCCAGACATATGTGATTTCGGCTCCACGCTAATCTCAGTAAGAGGTGAAGCATTCGTAGGACTTTTGGACAAAGCTTGTACAGGACGTACGGAACACAATTCGGACCTGGTGGCTGACTTGCCGCTATCTCTTTTCACAACTTCCTCGACCCCAGACCAAGAGTGAGGTATCACTTTAAAAGATACTTTCGGCAACTCAGGCTGCATAAGGCCGATAAGGATCTCTGGATTGTCATCGAGAGGCTCATTCCTCTTTTTGTCTGAGGTACATTATGCGTAAATGTGACTCAAGCTCCTCTTTACTGACCACCAGAGTCCCAGACTTCGGTTGCTCGAATAGACCTCATGCAAACTGGAACGGGTCCCTAAAGAATTTCTCTCGCTCCCTTTTGGTTTTCCGTCTGTTATTACAGAAACGCTCAGCGCGATAGAGGGCACTGTGTCTATTTCTCAGGTCCAACCAGACCTCATACAGCCCCTCCCCTTCGCTGCATGTAGCGGCCGTTTTCTAAGTGCGTTTTTGTCTGCCCTGAACTTCAGAATGTCCCTCTTTTTCCTGCTTGTATTTTGCTTGACGCCCGTCTGCGCCTTTTCGACTGTCCAGAACTCGCGGGAACTGTGCTCGTATATCAGAATACCAAACTCTATAAGCCTATCACCTAACGACTTCTTCTTTAAATCATTTAGTTTCTCACATAGTGTCCACCACGACCTTGTTCTACGGTTGGAAACACGAACACCTTCAGGTTATCAAAGTGAAGTTTCATGGGGCCTCTCCGGGGATTGGGGCATTCCCTGCACGTTTCCCTAGTCCTTCCAAGACAGTGAGTTTTTCTCAGACCATGCAACCCCGTGATGCTTCCGACGTTTCATGCAACCCCCGTGAAGCTCTTTACAGAGCCAACCCGGCCGTTGGGCAAAAATCTCAGTCCGGGGGCTAGCAAGGTCGTCACCGTTAGATTCTAATTGATTGGGTCTATCATTCTCCCCCTCTTTCGATGGACCCTGGGGGCATATTTCTTCTTGTGTTTTTTTTTTAATCAGAGGTATTATACTGTGTCCACAGTCCACATCTGTCTCCAGATGTCAGTTATCCCTCAGGCGATATCGGGGGGACCAGTCTTTCCACAGGTGTCAAAAGGGCTTTCCCGATAGTCACCAGACTCTCCTGGTTGTCTTGTGGGCTATGATATGATTGAGCTACCGTATAACAATAGCCGATTCTATCTGACTTCTGTTAAAGCCGAATGTTGGGTTGCGTTTACCAAACCAGACATCCCATATTGTACCAACGGTTTCGGGTTGAGAGAGCATTGAGGAGGATACTTAACTATTCTAGAAAGTGAAAACTTTATGTTGTGACTGGTGCCTGGTCTAGGAGGGATGCTTCGAGAGTTGGACAGATAGAGCACTGCTGTTCTGACCCAGCAGTTTCTGCACCCTGCTTTATTTTAAACATACTGGTGTTACCTTTCCGTGTGAGTAAACAAGACAGGTCAAAAGAGGAAGAGAGAAAAGCACCGTACTACGCATGTACAGAATGTAGACAGTCAAAATTGACTGTTTTCTGGCTATTGATTCTACTATACTGGAGATCATAGTGCCCATAAATGTATGTGTTGTTCACTACAGGAAAATATTCATTTTACATGCGTCTTATCCATAAGTGCTCAAACCTTATCCCAGTCATTCCTTTTATGTGTTGGTTGATGTTGCGACTGAAAGCTCTTGCAAGATTTTTACACCCTGCTGCTCTTATGGTTACACATCTTCTTCGTATCCTAAAGAGTGTATGGTTTATTCAACGGATCAATATCATGGCACAAAGGGTGTTACCCATAAGTGCTCCATTCTACTTCTAAATCAAGCCTGAGTCTGAAGAATCTCAGCGAACTCTGTTGCACCGGTGAGGATCCTAAAATACTTTGAGTAGATTTTTAATACCAAATTTTGCCCGGACGGCGCTGTTAGGCTACTGTTTTTCGATTACCAACTGTCAAAGGATTTTTTTTTACGTGCGCTCAGCAATACACAAATGCATCTGATCCTACTATGCAGAGACCAGGGGTAATTACTAGAAGTCCCCGTGAAAAATTCCCAGCCTTCACTGGGGTTTGAACTCAGGACCTCCAGCACTCGAGGTCGATGTCAAACCTCGAGACCACTCAACCACCCGAAGGAATATTTTCATGCTTGAGACATTCACTTCGTAATGTCTCTGGTATAATAGTAAACACATAGTTTGTGTCCAGTGAAGTAACGCTGCCCAGTTGGATACTGCCTATAAGGTTATCCATACTTTTCGTTGTCTTTCACACAATCATATCATGGAGCAGTCATCAAGAAGATATCACTTAGCATTGCATTTTTAGTGAATGACATTATTATTGTCTCATATTCAACGTGATCTTTTTTATTACATTCATGGAGTCATTAAGAACATATACGTGTGTGGTTTTCTTATCTTTGGGGTCACAGCCATGATAGATGTATCCTGAATGCAAGGATAATAATCTGACCTGAACTTGATTCTGACAAGGCTCTGGATTAAAACTGCGAACATTGACAGACATTTTGGATTTGTGTAGCAACGATATTCTCGACGTGAAGATGGTTGCCTAATTTTTACATCACCGACTTCCAAAGAAGGGATTAAGGTAAAAAAAAAAAAAAATTATTGCTGTGCATTTCCAGACAAAGGAGAACTGACATAATTCTGATCCTTGCGCGAACAGTCATAACAGAATACTTGTCAAAGGCATCTTCAACCTGGAGTCTCTTGCTATTTGTTGGTAAATATCTAAAAGGCGTGGAAGAAACATTCCTACAAAGTCCGACAATTAAGTATTGAGACTAATTTCATAAAAATTAAAATGTTCAACAGTTGAAGATATAACCTGTATCTGATCCAAAGTAAGCTGTGCCTTGATACAGCAAGTGGCACGATCTAACAAATACTGGAACGACCTCTGTAGTTCTTCTGTTGTAATGGCCCTTAAAGTCGATGTTACGGCCCTTTGGATGTCATCAATATCGTTAAAGAAGCGACCTGGGGAATAGAGTGGAAGGCTTGTTTTTGGATCAAAAATTCTTGTTTTGATGATGTCTCTTGGGTACTCAACCCGCTGATGTTTTTGGTCAACAGACAACGAATGAGGTACAAACCGGCAAGCAACTTGTTTTGTGGCCAAAATCTTGCACTAAAATGTTATGAATGGTCTCTCTATTAACATCAGATTCATCTGCCATCATCCTCACAGTAAAACAATGATCTTCTCCAATCCGTTTTCTGACTTTTGCAATGAATTCATTATTACTTACTTACTTACTTAGTCGCTCCTCTTCTACCTTGGGGTGTAGAGGTTTGCCAGAGAGATCGCCAGACGTCTCTATCAGCAGTTTTTTTTTTCTGGCTTTGTTCCATTCCAGTCCTCTGTCAGTGAGGGACTGTCGGATGTTGGAATTCATCATTACGAACAGAAATTTGGCGTCCGGGTCTAGGTGCATTAGTAATCATTTCTACACCACTTTTGAATCCTGGATACCATCTGAAAATTTGTGCACGAGATAAACCATTATCCCCATAAACTTGTTGCATCAATTCAACTGTTTCATTGGCGCTTTTTCTAAGTTTTGAAAAGAATTTAATGTTACCTTTTTGCTACATGCTGATTTCGTAACAATGCAACTCTGACTAGGTCAACAAAATGTCGACTTGTTTGTTGTTCGCTTATCGAGCGGCGATGAAAAATTTCCATATCATAGATGCATTTTGCCACTTTAGATTCCTTGCTTTGCTTCAACGATGGCATTTTTGTCTTGGCCATTATAAAATTAGTCTCATTACTTAATTGTCGGACCTTGTACATAGGCCTAATACCGGTTAAGAACTGATTCTGGTGGCTAAGGCTTCCTGGATATCTTTATGGGAAAGGCAAGAGGGGGGGGGGTGGACGGGGGTTGGGGGGGGGGTAGAGGTGCTATTTTATCTGGTGTAGCACCACTGCTTGAACCCCACCTTCCTGATCATTTGTGAGTGAAATAGGTGTTAGTTGCCACCTAACATTCATATAAGTTTTCTCTCTTTTTATATATTACTAGCTGTACCCGGCCACGCGTTGCTGTGGCGTAATTTGAGATAGTCTTTGATCCCCCCCCCCCACCACCCCCATCCCCACAACTAAATCCACCTAGTACCCTCTCCCTCATCAAAGGTTTTTAGAAAAGAAAGACAATGGAAATCGCACCTGTCTAATGAAGTTAATGACGCAGTCAATGTCTGCGCCGACGTCGAGATAGTCCTTGATTGCCCACCCCCCTCCCCCCATCGAAGGTTGTTTGAAAAAAAAAACAGAAAATAGAAATCGTGTTTAACATGGTTATTGTGGCAAATATAGAGATAGTCTTGTTTGCTGTACCACGACCTACTCTATGTATTAGTATTTAGAGAAGGCGTTGGCTGCACGTAACTCGCCGGCGAATGGTAAATACGTCGCATGCGCATTTACTAACGTGGCTATAATTAGAAATCACTAAAGTTATAAATATTAGTTGCGTATATTTTGGCATAAATTGTGGTCACCTATCTCTAACAGTGACAGGTTGAATTTCAAACCACGACGGTTCAAAATCCGGTATCACAACAAACATATCCTGAAAATTTCAGCTAAATCGGTTCAGTAGTTTCCGAGTCTATAGAGACCAAACAAACACACAAACATTGATTTTTATATATATAGATAGATAGTCCTGGTTTTTCCAACTTTAGAACACGCACCATATAATTGTGTCTTTATATTAGTGGTCGTTTAAATGGTGTTATTAGCACGGTAACAAAAGTGGTTATTTGGTTATCACATGCTAAAGCTGTTTGTATTTTTATAGGAGACGGAAGTAAAGCTACAACTGCACTTATAAATAACAAAGTAAATCGTAAAAAAATAGAAAAGCGGAGGTAGCGTTAGTAAAATATAAACAAATTAGGTAATGAGAACTTGAAAAAATCACGTGTCAAGGCAAAAAGCTATTTAATTTCTCTTCTAATTTTTAAGTCATTACCCCCCTTCCCATGTCCCCTCTTCCACCGACTACTGCTCTCTCCCTCTTCGAAGGATTTGAAAATCACTAACTGGCGATATTTTGTTGTGTTGCTGTAACTGACATTGACATCCCTGTCCATCTGGACTAAAATAAGGAGCAGGAATTGTAAAAGGTAGGTGAATAGGGCTACCAAAAAAAAAAAAAAAAAAAACACCACTTGAAAAGCAAAATGAACACAGGAAAAAAACACCATAATTAGGAAATGAACGCCATTGTAAACAGCACAGCTTAAAATTCCAACACAGATGAAATAACTAAATCTAAATGAAAATAAATGAAAATCTATAAAATTTCAGCGTAACCATGCAATCGGAAAGTTTAACAATGCAATCATAAGTATGCGAAGTGGTCAAATTTAATTATCAAATGGTTTACCCATTTATTGTTGTTTTTTTTTTTTTTTTAATATTAAGGCAACATGGCTAGTGCTGTCACCACGACAGAGCAGATGAGGATATTATTTTAGTCCGGGGTAAAAAAAAAATATAACTACTGCGGATTCGAACCCAGGTCTACCGCACTTGAACCCAGTGTTCTAACCATTCGACCAAGCAGCCACTTAATCGGAACAACGAAAAGAGAACACAACTATTAGACATATGTGTCCCTACCACTGTGTCGCGATTAAAACACAATTCAAAACCGCAGGCAATTGTTTTCTCGTAGACAGATACTCCAGATATATCAATGAAATAGAAATAGCACGTGTCTAACACGGTTAATGAAGTTAATGTCGCAGTCACTGTCTGCGCCGAGGTCGAGATAGTCCTCGATTGCCCCCCCCCCCCACCCCCCACCCCAATCGAAGGTTGTTTTTTAAAAAAAAAAAAACAGAAAATAGAAATCGTGTTTTTAATATGGTTATTGTGGCAAATATAGAGATAGTCTTGTTTGCTGTACCACGACCTACTCTATGTATTAGTATTAGAGAAGGCGTTGGCTGCACGTAACTCGAATGGTAAATACGGCGCATGCGCAATTACTAACGTGGCTATAATTAGAAATCACTAAAGTTATAAATATTAGTTGGCGTATATTTTGGCATAAATTGTGGTCACCTATCTTAACAGTGACAGGTGAATTTCAAACCACGACGGTTCAAAAATCCGGTATCACAACAAACATATCCTGAAAATTTCAGCTAAATCGGTTCAGTAGTTTCCGAGTCTATAGAGACCAAACAAACACACAAACATTGATTTTTATTTATATAGATGTGTTTATAAATTTCTTAATAATTATCATTTCTTGTTATTTTTATAATTTAAATTATTTTTATTAAGCACTAAGCTAGGCTGAAATAACTGAGGCACTCTTCCCTAGAAAATGTGTAAGGGGGCTAAGGGTCCTTCCCTTCAAACCTGTTCCACACCTACGGTTTTCTTCGCATCTGATCCCCTGATGACAGCCACAGAGTATGTGCTTATGTTGAACCACTATTTAACAGCCTTTCATAAGACATGAAGTCTATAATTCTGTCACTCTCTCTAGAGCAGTGACGATTTTCTCCAGGCAGGTTTGGGGCAAAAGGGGGGGGGGGCAGGGCAGAAGTAGTTTCAAAAAGAGGGCGGGGGGGGGGGGGTAACGCAGTTTCAAAAAGAGGCTTGGGAGGATATATCAAGCAAATTTGGAAACTGAGTGCATTCATATTTGTAACAATCTGTTATGCTAACATTGTTTCCAGTTTAATTACAAATTAGAAACAGTTAGAACAACAAAAGTGGGCTGTCAGATTGATGTGAAAAATAATTTTCATTGTTCCTTTTCCAACATCAGCCTAACAAAAAAACAAAACAAAAAAAGTAAATATCATCAAGGCAAAGTAGCGTCATCCTTCAGTTATAACAAAACAGCGAATTATCTGTTAGTGAAGATTGTTTCTTTATGTGAACTGATATTCTGATTTATGTGAATGTTTTCTCCAAGTTCTTGTTAATAGTGCTTGAGGCTTTTCTTGTTTGCACTCCTTTTTTTTAGTAACTTTTTAAAAAAAAGATGTGTGGAAGGTCGGTTTGGAAGGGGTGTGGGGGGGGGGGGTGGGGGGGGGGGGTGGGGGGGGGGTGGTCCTTGTCATTTATTCAATAGGGCAACACATGAAAACCACTTCTCCAGAGTAATAGTTGTTGTATCAATTGCATAATGCAGTTTGTTTATTTTATGCCCGTCATTCCTGCCATATTATGTACATACATATGTGTTTCATGTTTGCAAACTGAAAAATACAGAAGTCACTACACAGCGATGTCTTGTACATTGTTTATGTTGTGAAATTAGGATTTTTTTCCCTTTCTGGTTCTATCCCAGTATCTACCTCCAAACAGATAGTCGAATATTTTATTTTAGGGGGTTGTAGATAGTCTGCATGCAGTCGTGGGACCTAGGCTGCACTCTCTCGTGGGACGTAGGTGGGTTTGTGTTAGGCCCAGTTTTCGATGTTTAGGGATAGTTAAAAGCATAAAAAAGCCGGGAAACCAGCTCTTACCCCCCTGGATAATATTGGACTAACCTGTGACAACATCCTAGGAAGAGATATTGGGAAATCCCCGTTTTTTGTTTTTGTTCTTACTGTCCCTCTGTTTTTGTTAATGTACGCAGAATACACAAATAACATTGCAAGTCATTTTCCAGCCTGAGTACGCACCACTCCTGTGCAGACAAACTGGCAATATTTACAACTAAAGGATAGTTTCTACATCTAAGAAAAGGATACGACAAGCATTTTTAATGTTAGAGGAATAATCAGAAAGAGGTTCATTAAGAAATTTGTGAATAAAAGGGGGGGGGGGAGGGGGGCATGGATACTGCAACAAGAAGAGAATCGAAACTGTGTGTCACTGTGTCACCGGTGAAAATATCGCCTGACATAGAATATACAGGTTAAATCTAATTAATCAAGATGAAGGAAAAGAACTGCGGTCGTGAAAAATCTGGCTGTTCCCAAACGGGGATCATGTAAAGAATAGAAAGGAAGCCATACCCTGAGCAAATGACGCCAGTAATTCAGGGCAACACTTGTTTAAAAGAGTGCGGGGGGAGGGGGAGGGGTACTTAAACTAAAAAAAATAAATAAATGGGGCGTATGGTGGAGAGGGTTGGGCTGGAGTATCTCAAGTGGCTATATTAAGTGGGCAATAATAATACTAATAATACCCGTGAAAATAATATTAATTAATATTAAGTGCTGAATTACAACAACAACAGAATGAAATTATAAACAAACACCTATAAAGAGAACGTCTGAAAAAAGGAACAAGGAAACATATTTAACAGGAAATGGTTGTATTAGGGGGAAGGATGGAACAATTATTGCTGATAAGAAAGATATAATAAAAAGATGGACTGAATACACAGAAGACCTGTTTTGGGACAATCCATAATATTCAAGAGGGGCCAAACATATTAAAGTCTAAAGTAGAGAAAGCAATTAAACAGATGAAACAGGGAAAAGCTGCAGGCCCAGACAACATAACTGCAGAAATGTTAAATCATTATCTACTTTTGGAATTGATACTATCACAGAAATATGCAATGACATTTATAACTATGGGTACATTCCCAGGGACATGAAAACATCTGTTTTTATCACACTACCCAAGAAATTAAAAGCTGTTGATTGTGAAGATTACAGAACTATTAACCTAACGAGGCACGTAACTAAGTTACTCTTGAAAATAATACAAGCAAGAATTCAAAATAAAATAGATAAAGAAGTTCCTGAAGAGCAATTTGGATTCCTTAAAAACAGTGGTACTCGAGAGGCCATAATTTATCTAAAGATGCTGACTGAAAAACATATAGAAGTTCAGACAAATATTTATGTATGTTTTATAGATTACAAAAAAGCTTTCGACAGAGTGCAACATGAACAACTAGTTGCTGCTCTTCAAAACATAGGACTAGATGGAAAGGATATCAGACTTATTAGAAACTTATACTGGGAGCAAGAAGCAACAGCTAGATAAAACAACATCTGCTCACCCCAGATAGAGATCAAGAGAGGAGTAAGACAAGGATGTGTGCTGTCGCTTAGCCTTTTCAACTCAAGTACAGAAACCATTTTTTAAAGAAATTGTAGAATTACCAGGACTGCACATCAATGGTAGAATAATAAACAATCTGAGATATGCTGACACAGTGTTGCTAGCAGAGAGTGAGCAGGAGTTGCAAGACCTGGTGGAGCAAGTAAGCAGAATTGGGATTAGATATTAATTTGAAAAAGACAAAAACCATGCTATTTAGCAAAGAAAATAATCAGCTAACAATTGAATATCACAGTGAACGGGGTGAAATTTGAACAAGTTAAAAATTTCTTATATCTTGGACAAGTAATAACATATGACGGCAGAAGTTAAACAGAAGTCAAGAAAAGAATAGGGATGGCCAAAAATATTTTCAACAACATGCTAAAGTTACTGACATCAAGAGAAATAAGCAATACATTAAAAATGAGAATTGTCAAATGTTTTGTATTCTCAACCTTACTGTATGGCACAGAGACATGGACAATGAACAAACAACTGGAAAATCGTATCAATTCTTTGGAGATGTGAATATACAGAAGATTAGGTCGTATTTCATGGAAACAAAAGCTATCAAATACAGAGGTACTGAGGAAATTGGCAATGAAAAGAGAGTTGCTAGGTGAAATAAAAAACAGACAAGTGAAATATTTTGGCCACATTAAAAGACATAACAGTATTGTAAAGATCATCCTAGAGGAAAAGGTTCAAGGTAGGCGAGCAAGCGACAGACAGCGTTACAAGTGGGAGGATAACATCAAGAGATGGACGAACAGCAGTATGAATGAGTGTACATCAAGGGTAAGAGACAGGGCTTGTTGGAGATCTATTGCAGCCAACCTTCATTGTGGAGACGGTACCTGATTGATTGAATTCTCGATAACGCTTGCTCGGGTGCTGTTTTCATTTATCTAGATGTTTCAGTGTAAAGAGGCAAAAGAACTGCCTGTGTGTTATTAGAAGAAACTAATGGTCTAGGTTTGGTGCAAGAAAACCTAGAATTAGTTACCACAACACACAGCTTAAGAATAGTGGCGGAGGCGGTCACTGCAACTTTTCGCTGACTAGAGAACACGATAGGCACACACTTTGTGATTGTAAGTGACTCCGAATAGCATGCTCAGGAAGGTATGCTCCTGTAGAGTGCATGCATCGCTTCGGAGGTCACCGATGAAGAGCATTGTGTGGATCATTTCACCAAGGCGTGCCAGTGTGTTGATAAATAAACAAGCCGACAGATTGGCTGGCTATGCACAACGTTATGGAATACAGATGCATGACAAGGCAGACATGGTTAAGGCGTTATTGGAACATATGTAAGGTTCGGAGGAGCAAATTGATGGTCAGTCTGGGGAGAGTAATGCTGCGAGGGGTGACAAGGGGATCTGGCCGATACTCGACACTCAGGGGAAAGGTAAGACGAACTATAATCAAACTGTTACTTGTACCACTAGTATTGGAACTCTGCGCTGGCTGCTGAAGATGGGGACAGACTGCTAATGGGAATGTCCCGAGTTCTGTGTTGTCGGTTCTTAAGTCAAATCAAATTAAATCTGACAAATATAGTATTTCATTGAAAGCTCTATTTGGAAAGAAAATCGTATTTTGTTTTTGAAACAAATATTTAAAAGTTTTCCACCTCTGTATTCTGATTTTGGTTATCATGTGTTATGGCGAATCATGACGGCCTACTATTTATCGCGGGGTATATGTTGATGATCATTGTTGCACAGCTAACCGAATGGGTCTCTATAGCTTTATGTTTGTACACCTTTTCTTGCTACATGATTGGCGAGTTTAATCCCTGTGTCCAGATTTGTGCAGTTCAATGTTAAATGTTGAATTAAGGATCGACATCACAGCATTCGGGACACTCCCATAAGTGATCCGTCTCCATCTTCAGCAGCAAGCGAAGAATTCTAATTCCGCTGGCAACAGTAGCCGTCTGATTATATATCCGTCTCATCCTTTCCCTTGAGTGTTGAGCGTCGGATTATATATAACAATAAATTACAATTATTTCTATGTGGTTAACATTTACAGACAAGATGCACATTACACATTTTTCTTGCCATAGACAGTTCCATATAACAGTTTTTTCTTCTTCTGCTCCATACTATCTTAAACTATAGTCTAGAAAAACCACAACAGCCCAAAAATGCCGAGGTTGGTTCTGCAACGTCCTGTAAAGGATACCCAAGGAACTTTATAGTCTTCTGACTCCGGGAAATGCCACCTATCTTTTTGTCAGGAGATAGTTTTCTTGCTGCTCCTAATTTTAATTGCAGGACTATAATTTAAATACAGTCAACTGCGGAGTACAGGTCGACCTAACTCGGCTTACAAAATCGACCACAATAATTGTTGCACAAAATTCTGAGTTAGGCCTATACGGATTTGGAACATTTTTTACCCAACATAAAAGTCAATCCATAGTTTTACAGATACATTTTTTTTAAGGTCCGAAAACTTGACTTATGTGCCGCAATTTACTTTGTACATTTTAAATGTAACTGACAGTAGCTCGTTGCGAAAATATCATTAAATCTTTGAAGGTATCTTTAAATATTTCTCGTTTTATATAACTAAGGTTTAGCAAATGCCTAGTAACCGTTTCTCTGCTAGATTAATTTTTAGAGAGGTAAAAATGTTCTTGACAACAGATCTTTGTTATAATGTTAGCAATCCAGGCATTGCAACAAGTTTTCTGGGTCTGGGAATAATTACTTTTTAAATACATATGTTACTAACTTTCAGTTTTAAACTAAAGGCCGCATTCCATGGAATTAATAGTTGATATAAGAGAAGTACTTTTGTTAACGATAATTCAACGTATTTTGCTAAAATTAGCAGCTTTCCGCTAGCTAAAGAACACGACAAACACACACATCGAGATTGTAACTGATTCAGAAAGCATGCTGGGGAAGATCAGAACAGGTATGCTTTGTGCAGAGTGGCATGCTTCGCTACGGAGGACCCGAGTGAGGAGTATTGTCTGGATTGTTTTCACCGGGTCACGCTGGTATGTTGGGAAATGGACAGGCGGACAGACTGGCTGGCTCTGCACAACTTGGTGGAATACTGCTACATGATAGGGCAGACGTGGTTAGTGCCTTGTGGGAGAGCGTGTACAATTCAGAGGAGCAGATGGATTACCACAGTCTGGTGAGATTGATGCTCTTGAGGGTGACGAGAGGTTCTGGCAGAAGCTCGAGGCTCAGAGGAAAGGCAAGACGGACGTTTAATCAGAAAGCTACTGGCACCATTAGTATCGGAACTCTTCGCTGGCTGCTGAAGATGGGGACGGAGCGCTAATGGGAATGTCTTGAGTGCTGTGACGTCGGTTCTTGAATCAAATCAAATCATTTTGCTAAAATTAAAGCTCATGATGGGTGTCGGTAACTTTCTGGCGTCCGCTTTGAGACGCCAAGATGGCTAAGTTCTGAAGAAGCGTTGTTCTAGATCTCAAATTTGTGAGGCGGAGAGACGGGGGACGGGAATTCTGTATTAAAGAATATTTTTAAAAAAGCGATAAAGTAGTATTTATATTTGTCTTTAAATATTATTGCACAATTGACGATGAGACCTCCTTGATAAGATGCGTTTGCAGGGAACCGGGGAAAAAATTAATTAATCAAATTTGTGTTTCTGTCATTTAAAATTTTAACGGCAGACACCGTCTAGATATTTTATTAATCATGATACCACACGACGGGCAAAAAGACGTGTCGTACAAAGTGCTCTCAAGTTTTTTAGCTCCAAAAAAAAAAAAAAAACATCGCTGGACTGATATTTACGTATGTGTGGAGGCTATCAGTTGTCCAAAACGGAGGCCTACTAGGGAAAAAAAATAGGATACAGTATACTGCAGCTGTTCCAAAATTACACAAGATATCAACTCTTGCATGCATACTGAAACACTGACCAAAATATGTTTCTGTTGCGTTGTGTAGGAAACGACTTAAAGTCACACCTGTAGGTACTAAATACTGTATCAGTATAGTTTTGCCATTATTTTAAATTACTAACAATTTACTTGGTACTAATGGAGTTAAGTTCCAATGTTTCTGTAAGTCACTCCAGGTAATTCTTGTTACTAGAGGACTTAAATTTTAATGTTTCTGTAAGTAACACGCCTGGTAATCTTTGTTACTTAGGAGATGAATTGCAATGTTTCTGTGATTAAAAAGGCCTTAAATCCTTGGTATTAGAGGAGTTAAGCTGAAATGCCTCTGTAAGTCACTCCTGATGATGCTTGTTACTGAAGGAGTTGAAATCCAGTGTTTCTGAAAACCACTCCTGGTAATCTTAACACTGAAGGAGTTGAATTCCAGTGTTTCTGGAAAACACTCCTGGTAATCTTAACACTTAAGGAGTTGAATTCCAGTGTTTCTGGAAAATACTCCTGATAATCATAACACTTAAGGAGTTGAATTCCAACGTTTTTTGTAAATGTGAATCATATTGGCAAATTAACATTTAAAAACTTTTTTTTTAAGTGCATACTTTTATTTGGTTTGAAAATGTGACCTATTTAGGGCGAGATCATGCTTTGATCGTGTGAACTGTGTAGTCAAACCTGCTCTGATTATGTGGACCTTGTTCCTGACTGACTGACTTTCTACCCCACTAGGACATCACACAAGCGATAAACACCCGATGACACAGATGCCACCATGTGGATGAGGATCGACGTGGAGAGGTCCCAGAAACCGTGCTCAGACAATTGGCCATATTTATGGCCTGCCTATATTGCGGCATCTGGAAAAAGCCAGGGTGGGGCTTCAAACAACAAAAAATTTCATCCTATTAAGAACATCACTGACCTTGTTGACTTGACTTTCTACCCCACTAGGACATCACACAAGCGATAAACACCCGATGACACAAAGTGCCACCATGCGGATGATGATCGCCGTGGAGAGGTCCCAGAAACCGCGTTCAGACACTTGGCCACATTTATGGCCTGCCTATATTGCGGCCCCTGGCAAAAGCCATGATGGGGCTTCAAATAACAAAAATTTTCGCCCTAAAAAGGACGAAACTGGATGATACCAGCAATGACACTGACCTTTCCTGAATATCTTAAGTTGATTATATGAGTTATGTAGCGATGTATGGTGTTTTAATAATGTAAATTGTGTAGTGACACGAACTGCCTTTTTAAAATGAATAAATATGCGTTTCGAGATCTGCACGGTACATGGCATGTTCATCCGTTCTCTATATATAGAATGCTCATAGAATTAAAGCCAAGACTAGAACTAGAAGGGTAGTTATCAGAGAGCTGCTCTTTGCAGATGATGATGGAATTACCTCCCTCTTAGAGAAGAAACGGCAGTGATAACTATCTGCATTCGCTGATGCATGTTGTTACTTTTACACCAAAAATCAGCAGACATATAACACAAATTATGGTGCAAGTGCAAATGACAGTCAGTCTACATTGATGGTGAAGAGCTGGATACTGTCGAATATTTTACATACCTGAGATCAAAAGTGAAGTAAAAGAAAAAAAAAACTCAAACTGGACCAAGAAATCAACATTATGATAAATAACACCAACAATTAGTAGATAAACAAAACATAATTGAGAGAAAAGAAAGCTCACGATTAAAATAAACATTTTTGTCAACCAAACTTGTGTTTTAGGATCTTCTTTACAACAATGAAACTTGGTCGACTTATTTGTACCAAGAGAGATGACTAAACAGCTTTCACTGCCGATACGTAAGTCGAATACTTGACATTAAGTGGCAAGCCAGAGTCACAAACTATGAGGTGATACGAAGAGCAGCTTTCACTACAGCTTTCTCAATGCTGGGTGTCCGAAGGCTCAGATAGTTAGGTCTCACTTGGAGGATGCAGGATGGTAGTTCCCAGTGACATCATCTATGGTAAATGACAAAGGGAGGAAATCAGGATGGGAACAGGAATTAAGGAGACACTAATTACAATCACGTATAGAGGTGGATGTATATGAAGAAACACATTAAATACATACGATAACAACAATGGTTTTGAAATCCCATGTTCTAATTAGAAAGACTATTTCATTAACGCCAGCGGGGCTTGCTAATCACATCTGCCATGGCCATTTTCTGTGATTCCAACTAAAACACTACAAAATTATCACAAGGAAATACGTAGAGATCTCAAGCAAGTAACCAAATATCTTGCTTTAATGATGTGAATTATAAATGTAACAGGTTGCATTACTTGCGTAAATTTGTTCTGAAATTTCTTACTTTTGTTATATAAACTAGCAGCGAAAAATATGACCTTAATTAATTCAATTAACTACCGATATGAGGCATAGACTGTCATTCAATCTTTGAAAAGGAAAAAAAAAATCTGAGCTTTTCAACTAAAATGCTACAGAAAAATGCTCAGAATACTGTCGACAAAGAAAAAGAAAAATGTCAATATCCTGCACGACCCGAACATCGTGATCGTGAAAATTCAAAAAAAAAAATGAAAAACTTCGGACGGCTTCAACCTGCCTCTGGGGCTTGGTTTTAATTGCGTCCTGGTTTCTTTGCGGTTTTTTGCTTCTTGGTTTTTGAGTGAGGTTGTCTCACTTCTAGTTGTAGTGTTCCTTGCTGTTCTTGCAACTGTGGCTTGAATCGGGCTTAGTATGTTTGCTAGTCCTGAGAAGGACTAGAAGGGTATGCCTGGCACGGCCTGTGTGGTGGTGGGCGGGCGTAGATCTGGCTGTGAGGAGTGGGCGGGTCTGTTGCGCAGGTGGGCTTTCCGGTCCGGTGAGCTGGCTTTTGGCAGGTGTCATGGCGGCTAGGGCAGTTCTGGTTGGCTGATTGCTTTGGGTTCATCGGTCGTTTCTTGTAGTTCTTTAGCCTTGCAGAGTTTAGCATGGGCTCATTCGATTACTGCAACTCACAAGCACCCGCTTACCCAAGCAGCAGCCTGGAGCCCACACCACAGACATCATGCAGTGCTCACGCTGCAACAGGGCGTGGCACACCGCCGCGACCTGTCGCAGTGGCCCTATTTGTCGATACTGCTCGGGGGTCCACGACTTCAAAGAGTGCCCGCTAGCGAAACTCGATAGCGACTTCAAAAAGCCCAACAAGAAACGTAAATGCAGCAACTGCTCAGGTGCACACAGTGCGAGGTACCTAGGGTGCCCATACCTCAAGAAGTGCAGGAGGGAAATGGCAACCGCCACCAGAGACACCGCGAGAAGCCAACCCGTTCGCCCACTCAACAAAACACCAGAGAGGAAGGCGATCACCACCAGAGACCCAGAACTGACAAGCGCAATCACCGACCTGAAGGCAGAACTGCAAAAGGTGAAAGTTACCGCCGCCGCCGAAAGAGCAGAGACGCATGATTTGATCTCCCTGCTGCTAGGGGAGATTAAAACCTTGAGGGAGGAGAGAGCCACACAAACAAGACTGAATACCGAATACGCTAACCAAGCGCAATCAACTAAAGAGAACATCAATGCTCTATTCGCCAGACTTGAAACCGCCCAGATAGCAGACGATAAGCGCCGACAGGAAGAAGGGGAGGAGAGAAGAAAAGAGCTGGCCGAGCTAACTAGTGCACGCGAAACAACATACCGAGAGGTCGCCAAACTGGTAAAAGTGAGCGCAGAGGCCGAAGCAGCCACACAAGCAGCAAAGTCAGAACGTGCCCTACTAGAAAAGGAAAGAAACACCGCAAATAAGGCAATCAGCAGAGCTGACAAACATACCTGCACTGACAAACTGATAACAACCAAGCACCAGGCACAGATGACTGAAGCGCCAGAATACATAAACCAAGGCACAGAAACTATCAGCTCGGAACCAGAATACGAATCTGAACAAGAAACCGACCAGACATATTCCGATGAAGATACAGACACAGCTGACCAAGGCGAAGAACCCGAGAGCATTGAATACATACAAAGAGAGACTCAAAAACTCCTAGAAACCACCAGGGAAGAGAGACGACAACTGGATGAAAAAATCCAAGAAAACAAAGACCTACTGGCACAGCTATCGGAGACATGGGACAAGCTCAAACCCTACCAAGTCGAAGATGCCACAGAGAGTACAGGCGTAAAATCCTGGGTATTCGAGAAAACCAAAGCACAGATGGATGCAGAAAGAGCACAGTGGCGAACACCCAAAGGCAAGAGAGGTAGACGAGGAAACACCCACTACTAAACCCAACCGCACCAGACCGCCATCTTTGTGGAACTAGCCAAGCCCACCAACACACAGCGAGCCAGCCAAAACAGTACCTCAGCAGTCCCGCCCATTTCCCCACACAATGGCCTACCCCGGCTACGTAACCGTTCTTTTCAGAGCGGTTACTCCCCTCCCTGCCATGCCAATCGACATCCTTCCGCCCGAACCACGCCAGATTGAAGCCCAATGTGAAGCAAACAAGGAATACAGCAACAAAAACTGAAACCCAGATGTGGCAACACATCACACAAAAGGACTACGAATAAACCACAAAGAAACACGGCCGACCAGAAAACCACCGCTCAGACAGGAGCCGGTTAAGCGTCGCCGCACTTTGACATTTTTGTTCATTTTCTCAAGATTACTGCATTTCACAGCGATCGGAAGCATTTCACAACGCTCTCACAAAACGCTCATTTTAAGCCTTTGGCTGCCATTTTCCACGGACATAGATCGCTAAGTTCCTACACGGCTTGATCTGTCCGGCTGGCTACTCGAGGAAAGGTATCGACCGCTTGAATTGGTTCGGTGAACGGTCGGGCTTGGTTAGCTGCCGGCAACACGATCTACACAGGTGACCAGTGTTATATTTTCCAAGGACATCACAAGAAGTCTCGGTATACTGGGACATACCGAGCCGAGGATCACCAGAGGAAGGAACAACGCCCTAGGTAAATATAAACTACTTCACTAACGCTTTAAACCGCGACTTAGGGCGTACGTTCAACCTCCAAAAAACAATTCAATTAATTTATAAGCAATTATGACTCGGAACACGAGGGCCAGCTCACGGGCCAAATCGACCGAACCTGAAAAGTTCGCAGAGATGCCCGCCGGGAAGGACCCGCCGATCACTGCTAATAAAGAAACAATTGTAGACCCGCCGGTGCAGGAAGCCGCTCCTCCTGTTACGACATCGGTAGCCGCGCCCAGTGAGGCGGTCGCGACGCCAAGCTACGCCGACAAAGTGTCGCGAGGAGTGGCCATTCCTCAAGAGCCACGCACCAAAGGGAGGGGCAAGGGCCTGCCAATCATCCCCGAAGCTCCTGCCCCAGCGCCAATCAGCCGAACAACTGTCAGATTGGACATTACACAAGTAGAATTCAAAGAAATGTCAATCTTTAAGGCACAACCAGGCGAGGCAAAAAAAAATCCTGGACGTTGGACTCAAAGTCGGGATTAACGCATTCGCCAGAGTGATAATCCACCAAGCACTCCTGATTGTCATTTTAAATTGCACCGCGGCCACAAAAGACCTGATCGAAGGCCTTAAAGACGCAGCAGAAAAGAAAGTCTTTACCTGTGCGAGCAACATCAAAGTCGCGGTAAAACTTGTTAAGGATTCGGTCGCCATTGCCGTCAAGGGCATTAACCCTAACATCGACATAGCAAAGATCACCGAAAAAATGAAAAACGAAAATCCAGATCTGGAATTCATGCAAGTAGAACGCATCAAGAAAGGCAACGGGGGCCCCACCTGGCTAGTAAAGATCACCATAGCAGGAACACAAATCCCCGCTTGTATCAACTTCCAAGGAAGAAAAAGATACTTTGAAAAGTTTATTCCACCCGTGATTCAGTGCCGGAAATGCCAGGTCTTCGGGCACTCCCACACCAGCTGCCGGAAAGAACTTCCGGTTTGTAAGTACTGCAGCATGAACCACTGGCACCGCGACTGTGAGAAAGCCAATGCCAACAAAAATAATTACAAAGTCGGCAACTTGGAAAGAAAATGCGCCAACTGTGGAGGCAACCACAGCGCCAAATACCAGGGCTGCCAATCACTCAAAGACGCAAAAATGGCCTGGCGTGAGTCCCAGCTCACAAACATTCCCATGAAGGTAGCCAGATTCCACCAGTCTCAGAAAAAAACCGACAAGGAAATACAATCCGACCTAAGAATCATCAGCGCGAATTTGGCAAACCTTCAAACGGCCCAGGCAACCAATCAGAAGGCGGCTGTAAGCCACGCTCAGCCAATAGCCGACACAGCCGAAAGTAAAAAAATCGGCGAACTAACAAAAGAACTAACCGCTGCTAGAAAAGCCCTTGACCAAGGACCTCTTCCTCAACCTAGCAAGCTATCTGTCTCTCTCCAACTTCCGACCTAGCTATACAATATCTTTGCACCTTCGGGCGTTCTAATTTTTTTGCAACCTTTGTTACCTCCTCTACTTATCTAACGGCTGCACACAACAACAAGATTGTGACAGTCGTCCTGTGGGGGCCGTGTTTTAGGGCGCTCAGTATGCGGAACTGTTTGTTTCGTGGCGGTGTGACTTCAAACTGACTTGGTACTAACACAGATGAACAGTGCAAAAGCTAGCGAATAGCCAATTAAACAGGAACCAGGCCCCTCAAAACCAGAACTTAGGCAACAAATGAACAAACTCAGGTGAAAGTGATCACCACCAGGAAGTAAATATAATAAAATAAAGATCAGCGCAAGGAACGTCGTCCCTTGGAAAAAGCAGGCCATCAGGCGGCTAAAAAAGGACTAAGTTTGAAATTTTTGTTTTGAATTTTATATCGATAACGATCCGATACCACGTTCAGGACTGCTGCTAGCTAGCCTAGGCTGCTAACCGTCTCCGCCTTATATTGTTTTGGTCTTGGTTATGTTTGCGTCCCCCCCCCCCCCCCACTTCGTGACTGAAATACTGGTGTTTGTGCCATTTCTTGGCTTAAATGCTTCCATCCGACTCAAACACGCTCGTCCTGTTGTCACTGGTGCATAGTCTTTCCTTCGGTCCATTCTTGTGTTTCCTGTTTGTTCTGTCATTTATTGTTTTTTAAAAATTTTGAGTTTATTTTGCAAAAGTACTGACAACACTTTTTTGAATGTGAATAGTTCCGAAAAAGTGAAAATTTTCCGCGGTGACATAGTGGCTTATAGTTTCTTCCCTTAAATAACGGGTTGTCATGTAATGGGTATGTGTTTGGGGAGTTTGTGTGGAGTCTTAAACGGGTCCAGTCGTCATTTTTTTTAGTGATCGGGGTTTTGTTGATAGCAAGCTCCCGGTGGAGTAAAACCAAAACCGGGCCGTCCAGCTCACGCTTTTTAATCCAAAAGATCGGCGATAAAATTTTTTGGCATGTTGGGGCCCAACTCAAGTCTCTCTGTGGAATGGGTTGGGGGTTAAAAACATAGTGCATCCGAAAGGTTAGGGGAAGGGGGGGGGAAAGGGGGGAGGGGGGGGCCCCAATTCGGGTAAATTCCGTTTCCCCGCCCTTGCGGAATTCTGCGTGGCTTTTTCCCGGGAAACAATGTGTATCTTTTTTGGCCTTTTTAACCTTTTTTGTTTTTTTATCCCATGATGGGGTGGTTTTGGGGGTTTATGGTTCTAGTGGGGGTCATTATCGATTTCACTTGTATTCCCTATTTGCTGTCGAATATTTTGTTATAGTCCGGGCGGTTTTTTTGTGCATGTTGTTGCATGCTGTGGAGGGATGGTTTTGTTTTGAATCCCGGAGTATAGGGAAACGCCCCAAACTGGGTGTACCGTACAGGGCACTGGAGTACTCATACATGCAGAAAACACTAACCCAATTATTTGTACCGTTTCCCCCTTTTCATATTTTTAAATTAAAAAACGGGGGGGGAAAAAAAAAAAAACCAAAAATTAAAAAACTTTAAAAAAAGGGGGGGGTAAAAACGGGGGGGAAAAAAAAAAAAAAGGGGGGGGGCCAAAACTTTTCTTTAAAAAATATTGCGGTTTACCAGGGGGGGGGGCCAAAAAAAGGGGAAAAAAAAAAACTTAAAAAACCGTTCAAAAAAAAACGGAGCACCACCGTAGTGATATTCATTTTCCAGTCTTATGTTTTTTTGTGTCGTTTTGGGTCTGAAAGTTCGTTTTGGTCGTTTTCATTTTTTAATTTATGTCCTTTACTGGTAGTGACCTGCCCGGGTTTTACTGACGTATCTTTTTTTTGGTGGATTTTGGCGTTGATGACGTTCTTCCCGCTTAAAAACCCTTCATTCCATTTTTTCCCAAATTAAATGAAAGACATACAGCAAACGTTTTTGGTTTCTTTGTTTGCACTGTAAATTCATACACTCAAAAAATTTTTAGTATACAGCCTCATATATTAATATAACAAAAAGGTACACCCCTTTACACACATTTTCATGCATACAGTAATACTTTTAAAATCCATGTTCTTTCATCTGTACCTTTCCCCAAAAACATATTCCACTGTTCCGTCCACATATGATTCCGTACACCCACCTCATAACCCGAACATCGTATCTTATCGTAAAAAAAATCAAAAAAAAAAATTCCCCAAACTTATTCCTTTTTTTTTTTAAGCCGCCTGAGGGCCCTTTGTTTTTTAAAAGGAGGGTTTTTTGCTACTTATTTTTTTAAAATTTTCCCTGGGGTGACATTTTCACCGGGAGTTTGTTCATTTTTTGGCCAAAGTTCTGGTTTGAGGGGCCGGGTTCCCGTTAATTGGCTTTTCGCTAGTTTTTGAAACTTTTTCATCTTTTTAGCCCCAAAAGGTCATTTTTGAAGTAAAACCCCGCCACGAACAAACGTTCCGCATACTGACCCCCCCCTTTAAAACACGGCCCCCCAGGACGCTGTCACAATTTTGTTTTTTGGGCAGCCGTTAGATAAGTAGAGGAGGTAAAAAAGGGTTTGAAAAAAAATTTAGAACGCCCGAAGGTGAAAAGATTTTGTATAATGGTTCCCCGGAAGTTGGAGAAAAGGCCCGATAGCTTGCTGGGTTTTGGGGAAGAGGCCTTTTGGTTGAGCCCGGCACACTGCCTCTTGCCTGGGGGGATCTGAAAATAGACTGTTTTCTTTTTAGATATAGTGGGGGGGGACGGGGGGGGGAAATTTCGGAGTAGCTTTAGAGCCTGGTTCCACAAGTGGGGCCCCTTATTGTGAAAAGGGCCCTTTTAGTTTGGTTTCCCCTCAGAGCGTCGGGGGGCCCTTTTTGGGGGGTTTTTTTGGGCCTTTTGCTAAAAATGAGTTTTTAATTTTAAAACATATTTTTGGGGGGGGGGGATTTTCCCCCAAAAAAAATGCATAACAGATGAAACCCCAGATTGCTGGCCCCCCTTCTTGTGTTTATCCCTTTTTTAGCGGGTTTCCCTCGGAGCTTTCGGGGGGCCCTTTTTGGGGGGTTCGGTCGTATTATTTTTTCTGAAAATATACTATGAGAAATTATTTTATTTAAATTTTTTTAGTCTGGTTGATTCCCCCGTGGGGGGAAAAGGGGTTTGGGGGGGTAAGCTGAGGGGCAGGAATGCCTTTGAGAGGACATACAGTGGGGTCGGAAAAAGTGAGTGAGAGGTAATTTGGGCCTCGTTGGGGGTGCTGGTACTCGCGGATCTGGTCACTTTCTGAGGGGGGGTTGGCTCTCAGATGGGGGGGGTTTTCCCCCGGGGTTTTCTGGATATAAACTGTTCAAAAGTCGCTGGATTTTGTCGTAAACAGCCCCACACTGAGGCAGTTTTCATTGTCATGGTTTTTGGTTTGAGGCTTTTAAAGTGCAGCATGAGCTTTTCTCTCTTTTTCGTGGTGTTTACAGTTTGGGTAAAGAATGCCCATGGATTTTGGGGGCCTGCTTTTCCCTCGCACCAGGAGGCGGTCGGTCGGCCCAACCCCTAGTCGCATCTTCCCCCTTTTTCGTGGGCCGGGAAATTTTTGGTCGGTTTATTTCATTTTGATTTTTGAAAAACGGGGTTTTTTGGAGTATTTGTAGGCGCTTCCCTTTTTGTCGTGGTCCCCCCACTTTTGGGGAAACCAATTCTCTGCATTTCGGGTTTTTTGATAATCGCTTTAGGGTTCAGTTTTGCCCATCACCGCGAATATGTGTTGTGGCTACCGGGCTCTCTTCGCCGCTCTGTCTGCGCTTCATTGCTCTTCAATGCCGTTATGTGTGCTGGGATCCAACCAATGGGTGGCTTGGCATCCAGGCTTCTGAGTCGGGTGGAAATTGTCAGATTTCCTCTTTTGATGGTCTTGCCGGCTCACTTTTCCTAAAAGTCCCTCAGGGCTTGTACTGCTGATAGTTAGTCAGAAGGACGAGGATTTTATGGGGGGGCCGTTCGCAGGGGCTAAGCTCCATGCTTTCAGAATCCCTCCAGGCTCAGCTGCGGCGACTGCCATACCATCGTTAGTGAGTCGGGTATTCGTGTGTGGTTTTCCAGTCGGTATGTAGCACCGGCCGCCGACTTCTCCGTGCTGTTTTTTGAGCCGTCGGTTATATTAATCTAGTGTCAATTTCTTGCGTCACGGATGTACTGTTCGACTCTCGACCCTTGCATCGAGTATGTCATGGTTTTCTGTCTATCACGTGGGCGAGGCTTTCGTCGGTGAACGTGTCTTAAGCTTCCATGTGGTGATGGTCCGTGGTATTTTCTTTAAAACCGCTTGGTTTATGGTGGTGGTGTCAATTTCGGATGCCGTTTTCCCCAGGCGGCCGGTCTCTTGCATGTTTTGCATTGGGACGCTGACCTTTGACCAGGGTAATAAAAGAAAATAATATTTGACAGACACCAGAAGCCAGTGCCTGGATGCAGGGTTGCGTTGGTCGAAGTGCCGCTTGGAACCATTATCCGTGTCCTCAGTTTGTTTTCTGCGTATGTTTTCAGCGGTATGACGCCCAAGGCTACTATCCGATGGCTTCTTGACTGAGTTCCTTTCCCTGCCCCCAGGATGATTGCCATCGCCTGGTTCTTTCTGGATTGTGTCTAGTGTCTCTTTTTTTGGTAGCAGAAGCAGCATCGTTAACGATTGAACCGTATAAATTTTGCTTTCGGATGAATGCTTTGGGTAAAATTTAGTAGTGTCATTTTGTGTGGTGCGCCCCAGCCGGATCCTTTGATGATTCGTAGCATGTTGTTACATTGCGCTTGCATCTTGCGACAGACAGTGTTTCGATGTGTCGACCCCAGCTTCATTTGGGAGTCGAGCAGCATTCCCAGAAATGTCGTTTGTATCTTTCTCTCTATTCTTTGACCGTCTAATTTCTAATGCGGGTGTCAAAGTCTTCGTACGTTCAGTACTCTTTCCGCAGTTGAAAATCATCTGGGTGGTCCTTGGTTGTGGTTGATATACGAAATCCCGCAACTTCTCTCATCCCCCTTGTAACGTTTGTTGGTTGCCCTCTGCAGCTGATTTCTGGCTAGCTCCAGGTTGGAATCGGAGCACGCAGAGGCGCACGTCGTCGGGGGGGGGGGGGGGGCGTACTGTGATAACCATGACGTTTTTTTCTCCTATGGCCTCCGCCAGGTCCATTCACTAGTATTGAGAAGATCACCGGGGAAAAAAAAAATTTCACCGAACCTTGGGGAGTGCCGTTCTCTTGGCGAGTGGGGGGTTGCCGATTGGGGGGGCGTTTTTCAAAATATCACTGAGTTAGGTTCGTCTTGTGGGAGGAATACTCTTGATGTAATTGAGCGTTTTTCCCTCACATTCACTACTACAAAGCCTCAGTTTCCTGAATGGCGGCTTCCCCTCCAGCGAGTGTCAAAGGCACTGGTAATGTCTATACAAATGCGATAGTTGTTTCTCTCCTTTTAAGAAACCTCTCTTGACGTGATCCTCGAGTTTGATCACCTGGTCAAATCGAGGATCTGTTATCTCTGAATCCGTGACTTGGTGCAGCTGTACTTGTTGTGTTTTTGTCTTCGAGATTGGAAGATTAATTCTTCTAGTGACCACGGTCTCCATCAGTTTTTTCCTAGGTGGGAGGTCAGCGAGATAGGTCCTGTATGAGTCCAGTCTCTGCGTGTCCCCTTTGAGTCTTGGAACTGGTATGACCGTGGCGTGGTTTCCAGTGTTGTGGATTGTCCTTTCCTTCCAATACCATCGTTGAACAAGCGCCGTTAGCACTTCAAGTGTTTTTTCTAGGGAGCATTTTGGATTAAGTTTGTAACTCAGAATGTCTGCGCCGCTCTGCTGTGTCCTCTTTTTTCGCCCGAAGCTCTTGAAGGGTACCTCGTCGATTGTTATGTCGGTGTCGAGGTAATAATCTGTGATGGTCTGGTTCATGCTTAAGTTCTCCAGTTGCAATAAGTCGTCTCTCGTACTCCCCCTCTCTGTTTGTGCGCGAGCCATCTCTGTTGAGCTGATGTCTCATAGACGAATTGTCCAAACATATCGGGCCTTTTCTTTTGTCTGTGATCTGCCAAGCTCGGTGTCTTAAATTGTGGGATTTCGGGACGACTTTTTTGTTCCCTTTGATGGCCTTGATTTGGCGCATACACTCTTGCTCTCAGGGGTGCTTCGTGATTACAGACTCTGACAGAATGTTTTCCAGTGTGTCCTCTTTTTTGATTCCCTCCGTTTTTTTTTTTTTTTCTTTATGTTAATTTTATGATTCTGGTTGGCCGCGTTTCTTCTCTGGAAATTCTGTATTCTTCAAGATTCGCATTGGTCCTTGTTGCGTCTGTATCTCTCCGCAGAGACCCTTTTTCTTGTCATCTGTGGCCGCCGTGCACCTTCTCGTTCCACCAAGCTACAGGCTTTTTTTTCACTGTTGTGTGAGGTCCTGAACGCGCTCTGTTGCGTCGGCTGCACAGGTGGGGCGGCATGTTTTTTACTTGGGATGTTTTCTGATGGCTTTTGCTACCATTATAGGTGTTCGTGAGCCTTTTCTTAATAGGCTGATTAGTCCTTTCGCCTAGGTCACGTTCTATGGTGGTTGCGGCTAGCTCTTTCTGAAACGCTTACCCATTTGGCTTCTCTAAAATTGAAGTTGGGGTCGGAGACTGTCTTCGTTTTTGTGAGCGCTTTGTGCGCTTTTAGGAACACGAAGATCGGGAGATGTGGTCGGAGTTGCTGTCCTTCGTATATCACCGATTGGCAGCCCGTGAGTTCGCGGTCGTGACATTGGTGACGTCCGACCACGGTGTCTCTCATCCTCCGGGGTTGGTGTTGATTCTGGTGAAAGAACCGTCGTTGAGGATGGCGATTTTTCGTTTCCTCAGCGAATTTCCATTAGCCGTTTACCTCCACTGTTGGCTGGGGAGGCTGCCCCACGCCTGGATGATGGCAGTTCATGTCTGCTACAGTATTATCGAGTGGTGTCTGAAGTTTAGTTTTCAATTTCAATCAGTTGTCTGCTGCCTCTAGTTTCCCAGCTGTGCAGTAGACGTGTGAATAAGTGTTGATCTTTTTTGCTTGTTTTGCCTATGTCCGGCGGATTGTTTACCGTTATGGCCTCACTCAACAGTGTTTCGGTTGTCCAAACAGTCATGGCAAATGATTTTATTGTGTGCGGTACGATGATAGCGCACTCCTCCACCTGCGTGTGTCTTTTTGTTCGGTCGTGTCCTGTAGTTGATGGTAGCCTTAGCTGCTTGAAGTGATCGGCGGGTTTAAGAAGTGTCTCCTGCATGCTATTGATGGAGTCAGTCCCCTTCTAGTTTGATTCATAATCCCTAGAAGGTTCTTGATTCCCTCGGCCAGTTCCACCACTGAACAATTCTGATGTTGGTGTCTTTCATTGTTTTGGTTTTTAGTCTGTTGGGATCATTTTGCGTTTTCTGGTTTTTGTGGTTTGTTTATTGGTGTCTGGTTGGCTTTTCACAGTCGGACAGGCTACTGCTTAAGGTGCTGGTGTCGGTTGTCGCGTCCTCCCCCTCGTTTTTTCAGTGCGTGGGGATTCGGAGCCCGAGCTGTTCCAGCGCCCTATTTAACTATTTTAAGAATCCTGTTCGTCGATGTTCGAGCTGAATTTGTTAAAAGCTTCGTGTATTTCGTTTGCTGTATTTTTTTTTTTTTTGCACTTCGATTAGTTTGGTGAGCTCGTCTACGTGAGTTTTGGTTTCTTCGATTGTCCTGTTGGCCATTGCTAGAGTCTCGGTGAGGCTATTAATTTGGGATTGGAACTCTTCTGCGGTTTTCTTGCTCTTGGCCTTTTCTTGTCAAGGGCTTTTGCTAGCAGCGTTAGTTCTTTTTGTTAGTTTCGCGCCGATTTTTTTACTTTCGGCTGTGTCGGCTATTGGCTGAGCGTGGCTTACAGCCGCCTTCTGATTGGTTGCCTGGGCCGTGTGAAGGTTTGCCCAATTCGCGCTGATGATTCTTAGGTCGGATTGTATTTCCTTGTCGGTTTTTTCTGAGACTGGTGGAATCTGGCTACCTTCATGGGAATGTTTGTGAGCTGGGACTCACGCCAGGCCATTTTTGCGTCTTTGAGTGATTGGCAGCCCTGGTATTTGGCGCTGTGGTTGCCTCCACAGTTGGCGCATTTTCTTTCCAAGTTGCCGACTTTGTAATTATTTTTGTTGGCATTGGCTTTCTCACAGTCGCGGTGCCAGTGGTTCATGCTGCAGTACTTACAAACCGGAAGTTCTTTCCGGCAGCTGGTGTGGGAGTGCCCGAAAACCTGGCATTTCCGGCACTGAATCACGGGTGGAATAAACTTTTCAAAGTATCTTTTTCTTCCTTGGAAGTTAATACAAGCGGGGAATTGTGTTCCTGCTATGGTGATCTTTACTAGCCAGGTGGGGTCTCCGTTGCCTTTCTTGATGCGTTCTACTTGCATGAATTCCAGATCTGGATTTTCGTTTTTCATTTTTTCGGTGATCTTTGCTATGTCGATGTTAGGGTTAATGCCCTTGACGGCAATGGCGACCGAATCCTTAACAAGTTTTACCGCGACTTTGATGTTGCTCGCACAGGTAAAGACTTTCTTTTCTGCTGCGTCTTTAAGGCCTTCGATCAGGTCTTTTGTGGCCGCGGTGCAATTTAAAATGACAATCAGGAGTGCTTGGTGGATTATCACTCTGGCGAATGCGTTAATCCCGACTTTGAGTCCAACGTCCAGGATTTTTTTTTGCCTCGCCTGGTTGTGCCTTAAAGATTGACATTTCTTTGAATTCTACTTGTGTAATGTCCAATCTGACAGTTGTTCGGTTGGTTGGCGCTGGGGCAGGGGCTTCGGGGATGATTGGCAGGCCCTTGCCCCTCCCTTTGGTGCGTGGCTCTTGAGGAATGGCCACTCCTCGCGACACTTTGTCGGCGTAGCTTGGCGTCGCGACCGCCTCACTGGGCGCGGCTACCGATGTCGTAACAGGAGGAGCGGCTTCCTGCACCGGCGGGTCTACAATTGTTTCTTTATTAGCAGTGATCGGCGGGTCCTTCCCGGCGGGCATCTCTGCGAACTTTTCAGGTTCGGTCGATTTGGCCCGTGAGCTGGCCCTCGTGTTCCGAGTCATAATTGCTTATAAATTAATTGAATTGTTTTTTTGGAGGTTGAACGTACGCCCTAAGTCGCGGTTTAAAGCGTTAGTGAAGTAGTTTATATTTACCTAGGGCGTTGTTCCTTCCTCTGGTGATCCTCGGCTCGGTATGTCCCAGTATACCGAGACTTCTTGTGATGTCCTTGGAAAATATAAACACTGGTCACCTGTGTAGATCGTGTTGCCGGCAGCTAACCAAGCCCGACCGTTCACCGAACCAATTCAAGCGGTCGATACCTTTCCTCGAGTAGCCAGCCAGACAGATCAAGCCGTGTAGGAACTTAGCGATCTATGTCCGTGCAATGGCGTACCGATTCAGGCAGATCCAGCCGAAAAGGTCTGAGCGACTGAGTCTGGATGGTAAGCAAACCTTGCTACTCGATCACAGAGACTATTACTAGTAGCAGTGGGGCAACGAACTCCCACTACTACAATCGATTACAAAATGGTGCTGTAACTGGCTACTGAAACTCCACCCGCAACGCCGAATGTCAAACAACCAGTCAAGACAGACTCAGCCGAATATCAAGCGAATCGGTGTCAAGTATCTGATTATCGAGAATCGGGCTACGAATGGAGAGACAGCGTTCAAGCGTAAACGAGAGGTGCGTTCGTGTGGACAGTCTGCGCTCGAATGAACCCGAACATCAGCCAGAATGAGTTTATAAACAGCATCCTATCCCGAAAACTGGTGTATTTTGCCCAGGTCAAGTGTCATGGTGGTTAAGAGAAAACAAAGCAGAGACCGCCCTCCACTAATGTGGATACATAACATTGAAGATGCATTGGCTAGGAAAGCACACAGGACCGGAGTCTTTCGTGAAGATCCGTAAAACAGCAGTCTTCATTTAGTTCGACGTTAGTCTTCCCAACAAGGTTCGATTGATAACTTTTTGGGCTGGTCTACTTTCCGAGGGATTACGGGTGTGCCGCTCTGTTATCTTGCATTTATGTTTTTCTTCCGAAAAAAGAGAATTCCTGTGTCATAGGTTGCAGCACTCTCTAGGGTGTTTGTGTGTTGCACTCAGTTTGTCCACGTTTTTAGTGTTAAAAGCGCTAGCGTGCTAAAAAAACACGCAATATCAACGGCATTGCGAAACACCCCCATAGAAGTGCGCTAAGTCCGCGCGGCTCAAAAACTGGCAATCAGAAATGAGATTGTGTATATGGGCGGGCTCTGGGGGGACTATGTGGAATCACGGCCATCTTGAGGATATAAATATATATAAACATATGCAGTCGGACGTGTGTGGAATTAACCCAGTCCCAAACTCTCATGTTTATGACCAAAATCACCGCAACACATTAGCCAGTCAAACAAGGGTCACCACGTGCTTAAATACGCACCAAGGCATGTAAATAAAAACGTTACCTTTTACCTATTACATATTTACAATTGAAGTGTCGTAGAGTTAGAAATTTGCTTTTTAATAACTAATAAAAAGAGTTTTTGAGGTACACTGTGTTCACAACAGCAACTGAATGTTTGAAATGTTTTTCTTTTTGTCCTACCTATAAAATGAAAATATCTGTGTGTTTTTTTTAAACATACATTGTTTTGAAGTGAAAAAAGTGTCAGTTAAACTTACTGGCGTATGACAAGTCAAGGAGCAAGAGAATCATGTACCGAACTGTGAAAAGCAAAGAGTACTGAGCATGCCTCGACCCGCCAGATCATGCTCATAGAATCACTCAGCACGCACACGTGGAAACAGTCCTTGTGTTTCCAGCTCCGCATGACATCAACGTCATCACCTTAATTGTCATGCTGCTGGTAGTCATGAAGAAGGCACTACTGGCCTCTTCGACTGTTCTGTCTGCAGACCGAGACGTGAATGCTCACGAACTCTTGTATCCAGAGTAGAAAGAGAGTAAAAGTACAGATGTAGTTCTTCGAGAAATACAACAACCAGCTACAAACTGGTTGGAGAAATGAGATTTTAACAGTTAAGACACAGATCTTGAGATGACTGATTGACGAATCGACACCATAATATACCCAAAAATGCCCCTCTTCCCGCCAACTATCTTATGGTTTAGATGATGAGAGTTCCAATAGCGCACTGGTTGTACACACGAGGAAAACTTCCTCCCCTGCGCCCTTTCTTGCTGGACGCGCACTTAGTTCAAATTTCACTTAACCTTACGCGTTTCAGGAAACATCTGATCTTAACATCAACAATTGTCCCTAATGGTCTTCAGACGCAGTAATGGGTACAGAGCCAACCCTTTGCATAAATCTGGATAGAGAACTCAAAACAACAAAACCCGCTGGGGGTCGAGGCTCAAGTCCAAGCCAAAATTCGAGATAATTCTGCTGCTGTAAGTGGAGTTATCTACAAATGGATTCGTTCAAATGAAAAGACTGCTTTTGCCTTGAATAAAAGTAGTCTGACTGGAGGTGATGGCAGTAACAAAAGCAATGATGTGTGCTTTCAAAGTGATTCCATGAGCATGATTAATTAGGATGATCGAGACAGGATGGATTCTAAGAAAATGACTGGATTCGCCGAACAGATCGTGTCTGATATTAATAGGTTTCATTTGTGTGCCAGGGCACTCAGAGTTTAAGAGGGTATGAACGAGCTGGTTGAGCGAGTCAAGAACAAAACTAAAGCAAAATGATGAATGGATGGGACGACTTAGTCAAACTTAAGAGGGAACACAAACAACACCTACGTGTACGGATAGTTTAAGCTGACAAATCATATTCGGCCACGTTATTCAGCAAAGCGTTACAATATTGATTATTCGTTATTAAAAAAATTGTTTGGAAATTATGGACTTTAACGGCTCTAAAATTAGTTCTAAAGTAATTATTATTGAAATAAATAAATACTTATGTAGGAAATGATTTGCCTTTATAGATGTCGCGGATAGAAATAGAAGTAATGTATGTGTGTCTTGTGACGTTCAACCCTTACCAGAGCCGTACAAGGAGCGACCAATACCAGGTGACACAAAATACCACAATTTAGATGAGGATCACCTGGGCACAAGTCCCAGAAACCCTGTTCAACCGTTAGGTTATATTAGGGCCCCGAACTAAAGCAAGGGTGGGGCTTTTGAAAAACGATTGTTTGTTTAAAAAAAAATATGCATCCCATATTGTATTTATATACAAACATGCATGCATGCATACATACATACATACATAGATTCCATAAAGTAAAACCTTGTTAACATAAAATCTCTTTTAATAATAACATTCGGTTTACATGAACACAATTTGGGCCTCAGCAGTTTGGATTATTATTATTATTTTTAGTCACGGATTTTAAAACACGAAATTCCTTTCAAGAAGAATTGACTTTTAGTTTTACTCTGTGTTCGGTTGTAAACACATTTAGAAACGAAACCAGAAACTGACTGCATTGTAAACAGGAAGTTGGCGTGTTGTAGGTGAAGGTAACTAACAATCCAAAATGGATGCGTTGTTTCGAGCGGTGAGGAAGTCACCAAATGTGTCCAAGGACCAAGGAACATCCAAGGCTTCTAGTAAGTTTAAACTGAACCATGATCACTGTTTATATGTGAAGTAAAGATGTTTGTTTAAAACACATGAGAAATTGTATGTCGTCTTATGTATTCCTTCCTCCTTATTAACGGAGACAACGGTTACAATAGTAATAGTTACATAGTCAAATCAAACTCAAACTGTTAAACTTAAACTTTACGGTTTGGTTTGTTTATTATGATATATCCAAATTCCAGTTGCTTTTTTTTTTCTTTAAAAGTTGACGCGCAGTGCATGAACTCCGTTGCACTGGCAAGGATCCCGAAATACTAATTAGGTAGATTTTTAACTCCAAATTTTGCCCGGGCAGCGCTGTTAGGCTACTATTGGCTCTCCTTCGATCTTCGTCCTCATATTATGGCGGCCAAACAAATACCCTAACAAGGCCTCAGTCCTGTGCAAAATGTTAAGTTCCTGCCAAGGAACAAAATTACAAATCGTGGCAAAACTAGGATCGATCCCAAATAACGAAAACATGCTCTAACAGGGTCTCAGCGATGTGTTTCTGTTACTATGTCGCACCACGGACAGTATACCTCGCGCCGCTACACAGTGCGCGGATGGGGGGCTAAACTAGATGACTGGAACTCATGAGCAGCAGCTACCGCATCTCCTGCAACTTCCTCCAATTTATTCGTTGAGTCCCAGGCATCTAGTTTAGATCCTTATCCGGGCATAGCGGCACGGAGGATATGCTCGGCGGTGAGTTTAAATCGGATGACACTATCGCTAATCTGCTTCGGAGCACGTGGTCCCCCTGCCATGTCGCTATTATTGTCTTTAATGATGTGTGTCTCGAAATTGTCAGTGGTCACTAGTATTGTCTGCAGAAACGCTTGAATTTGTCAACGGTCCCTATTATTGTCTGCAGTATTGCCTGTTGTGAAATTGTCAAGTAATCCTAGCTTTGCTGCAATGTGTTCTTCGGAGGAAGTCCACATTTTACACACGACTGAGGCCCTGTTAGGGTATTTGTTTGGCCGCCATAATATGGGGACAAAGATCGAAGGAGAGCCTTACTATTTTTAAAATATTTAATTGCCAAAGTATTAGTATTTTTTTTACGGACACAACAATACACATGGTCTTACTACCAAGAGACCAGAGAAAATTACTAGAAGTCTACATGAAAAAATCACAGCCCTCACCGGGGCTTGAACCCGTGACCTCCAGCACTCGAGGCAGATGCCATACCCCAAGACCACTCAGATCGCCCCTCCGCCCCTAAAGTTAACATTACTGTAAGAGTCGAGCCCAGGGGATGTAATCCATTTTTGTATTTTGTTCTTAATCTCTTTCACTTTGTACCTCAGCAAAGTGTTGGGTGGAGATTTAATGTTCGTTGATGAACTCTGTCAAGAGCTCTATTAAGACTGATGTTCATTTCTGTAGGGCTGTGCTTAATGCCATCACTCCATTTTTTTTCAAGGTCTTCCACTTGCTCTATACCTGTTGTTATGATTTAGTGTTGCTCTCTGTGGCAGATAGTACCAGGGCATTCTTGTTAGGTGTCCAAAACCCACTTCATTTGTTGTTCTTTGATGACCTGTAAGACTGGCTTTATTCCTAGCATTCGTCTGATTTGGTATTGTCTTTCCTTGAAACTCCTGCAGCTTTTCTAAGGCATTTCATCTCTGTTGTCACAATTTTACATTTATTAGAGGGTGTAAGTGTTCATGCTTGGAACTGATTGCAAAGTTGGCCAAAAAAATAGTTCTGATAAAATTCACTTTAGTTCGTTCGTTCACGTTCACCAGCTGTAAACTCTGGCGGAAGGTTCTGGTTGCTCGTCCACTACTGAACTGCAGTCCTGCTCCAGTACTCCGGGGTATTTGCTTGTGTCTCAACAGGGAAGATAGTTGCCCCATTACATGATTAGCTTTGGCACATCTTGAGCTAATTTCTCTGTCCAGTTTTCCATCGGATGTGAAAATTGCTCCTAGATGCTTGAATTCTTCTGTTTGTCTTAAGGCATTGGTGTTCAATTTTATTTTTAAATTGTCTTTCTCTCTTTCTATCGCCGTTGTCTCTGTCTTCATGGTGTTTTATTCTCATAGTATATTCCTCCCCTTTGTTGTTAATTTGATTTAGGTGGTTCTGTAGGCATTCCGTACTTTCTGCTATGAGTACCTAGTCGTCGGCGAAAAGTAATTCTGTAATATCTTTTTCCAATTTAAGTTTGTTTCCTTAAATATAGTATCCATGTGATAATAGTACACAGCCCTGCTGAACACTAGCGTTCACTATAAACGTTTTTGACAGTCCTGCCTTCGATATTATGCAGCATTTACTATGTGTGTACAGGCTTTTGCAAATATTATTGAGATGATTGCTGATTCCCTTTTTCCTAATAATTTCCACAACATATTCCTGTCGACTCTGTCAAAGGTCTATGAATGTCGGCAAACAGGTCTTATCCTGTTCTGGTGCTCTCTCTCTAATAGTTGTCTCAATGTATAATTGTTTGTGTAAATTCATATAGTACTAATATTCGTTCATATTTAATATTGTTTCAGATTAGAGTTAGAGCTATTCAAAACCCTAACCCTAATCTAAAAAAAATATTAAATATGAATTAATATTATCATTAATAGAACGAGCTTAGAAAGATTTGGAGGACATGGGGAGAGCTCCATGCAATAGCGAATTATAGAACGACTTGGCGTGAGTGAGTTGGTTGAGGGCCTATGCTCCATTGGGGGGATAGAAAGCAGAAGAAGAAGAAAAGAAGATTATCATTACGTGAGCATGCACAAACAATGTCTCCCTTACGGTCGCGTAAACAGCCATTGATTGAGCTCTAGGAGGGTCACTGTTAGGTTTGCCCAAAATTTAATTCGTTCTTTGGCTGAGTTCGCGAGCCGAAATGTTCTTGATCCTAAACAATTATTCTATAGAATAAAATATAAATTATAACGTTAACTTTGTGGTTGATAGTTGTTAACACAGGCAGATGGTGGAGGAGGAGAGGGAAGATTACTTCTATGAAGGAGAGTTCCATTCCATTATAATACGAGAGCATGATCTCATGTTACTGCACAAGACCAGATTCATGAAGAAACAAACATACTATATTTTCAAAGGGTTAAGAATTAGAGGTCAGCTCCAAGAAAGAGCAGTGGTGTGCACACTAGACCTCACTTGTGAAAGTAGACTAGACAGCTAATCCACTACCCAGAGTTCAAAGGTAACTGCTTCATCACCTTCTACCATACTGTCCTCTCCTTCTCCTGTGCCTTGTAGATATGTTGCTGCACCGGATTGTAGCACGGACATGCAGACTTGGCTAGGGGATAATCACAGATTTCTGAGACAGTTGTGGGACCTGAAAGGAGCATGGGGAAATATATGCTGCTTTTGAGGCTGAGATAGGAGACATTAGCAGCAACTCCTCACGGGAACAGTCAGACCTTGGAGTGGCTGCTCTGCTGCTGCATCTGAGGACTGAGCACATATTGGGATTATCCAGTTTGCGGTGGATTGTGATAACATCAAAGGGAACTTGAGTAGGGTACCATCAAGTGCTTCTTCTAAACATAACTTTCAAAAATATTGACTCCGTCTTAGTTGGAACCGGCTGTACTGCTAAACATCTGAGACTACTTTCTCAGTGCAGGTGTACTGATTAGATTACCAAAGCACTTCGTTTTCTATTGTTGTGATAGCAGCTTGAAAATGATTGATTAAGATACAATACTAACGAAAGTGGGCTGCCAGGTTCACTGAAAATAAAAGGGGTAATAAGAAGTTACCTTGAACATAAATGCTATTTTTTTTTCTGGGGGCACGTTGAACCAGCATTTGTTTTTTAATGTGGTGCAATGCTACTGTATTATAGTCGGTGTCTGTGGCTTAGGCGCTGCAAATGCATTTCGTAGTGCCAGGTTTGATCCCAGTTCTGGGCAATTTGCCTTGCCTTGGTTTTGACACTGGTACCAGGCAACATTTCTGGAATCAATGGCAAACTACTGAACGTGAAAATTTGCCTAGAAAAACCACAACTGCCAAAAAATGCTAAAGTCGGTTCTGCAATGTCCTGTGAGGGATTGCAACTAGCTAACTATAATATAATGTTTGTGGGGAGTACCAATAACATTTTTTGGAGAAGACATTTTTGTGGTGAGTACTGGCACTTTTTTTCTAGGGAAAAAAAGCCCTGGCCACATTATTCACTTATCTACTGCTGATTAATCAAAGAATAACCAGCTGTTATCATACACCTAAAAACATCTCTGGACATGAAAAGAAATTGTGTGTGTTTTACTTACTGTACATATTGTTCAGCTGAAATGTATTTGTTGTGATGGTACTTTTCTAGAAATCCCTGAAGGATGGGGTGAAAATAAGGAACCAGTGATTGATGGCGTTACTTTCTACCTCAAGTACATTGGCTCTACACTGATTGAAGAGAAAGATATCAACCAGACATATGGAGATGGCACCAGTACTAAAGCTATACAGAATATTATCACTATGGTAAAATGAAAGTTAGCTTTGACTGTATATCATGATTTAATCCTTTTTTAAAAATGTGTATGTGTGCAGATATTATGTTTCTGTCACTTCAGGCATAGTACAGTTTATAATTCTTCTACCTTAGACTAAGTGTTGTGGGGAGAAAGAATCCCCCCCTCCCCCCTCCCTCTGATCAATAAGTTAAAGTGTATTAACAATTAACTCTTACAGTCCCATGGAATGCATCATAAATTCGTAGGTTCATGCCTAGAAGCCTATGAACCCAAGATAGCTGATTTTTTGTTTCCCTTTACTACCCCTTGATGCTAAATTCCTGGGACTAAAATAGTTAAAAACTTAAAACCCATAAAGGAAATATGACATGCCTAGGTCTGATCTGAAATGCGACCAGGTTGCATCCTAATGTACCTCTCTGCAGACCTGAAGTTTTAATAATGGGCACTCACACCCTGCTGTTTTCTAAGCTAGAAGAGGTATAAAAAAAGGCTTGCAGCACAATTTCTATGAAGCTGATACTTTGCTAATGGAAGCAGGAGGAAATCTCTTCACCCTTCCAGAGCTTAAATTAGTGCCAGTCCAACAGCTTGAAAGTTTGAACTCACTGTTCTAGACAGCCACAATTATTTTCACCCCACCCAGATGTTTTTAAAGAGGCTTGTGCTTGAAGACAGCTTATAACAAAATCATTTTTTCGGTTATGTTTTGAGGAGAAAGAAACTGGAACATGTTGTGACCACTGGAAAGATCTGTGGAAAAAGAGATAGAGGACAACACAAAAAGATTCTGTACAGCCTTTTGCCATGGCATCGAGGGATGTCAGCATATCGCTGATACATACTGTTGAGAATCACAGGTTCTGGAGGAGCATGAAGCGTCTACACCTGACAGCAAGGCACTTGATAAATAGTGGTGGGATTAGTTTTAATTAACATGAGGAGGGGGTAGCAGTTAGTTGTAGTAGTTTATAATTATCATGTTAGTAATTGTGATATTATCGTAATGTTGGATTAGCGATGGCAGTAGTATAATTAGTTTTAGTTATAAAAAGAGACCAGTGGTTGCCCTGGACAGAGAGAACACTACACAAATATGGCTGCTTCGTGTCCTATGAAACTGTCCGAGAAATTAACCCAGTTAACAAATTTTCGATAAAGTTGGGTGTGATGGCCGAAAGGCGCAAATATTGCAGCTGTGCTGTAAACAGGCACCATGCAGTGACATCATTTGGGTGAACAGAAAGAAGTATTTTGGGGTGAATATAATAAAGAGGTGACAGCCGCAGTGTTGCAGTAGCTAGACACTCGCCTGAAGGTCTTTGGTGTGAATCCTCACCAGGTAGATTTGGAAACAAATTGACCTAGGCTGCCAGTTTGACCCAGCCTAAAGATGGCCACCAGGAAATGTCATGGGAAGGAAAGGTGGCCAGTGTGATGTTGACGCGTTACCCATCATGTCAGCTGGTCAGTAAAATGTTAGTCTAACATTATATGCCCGATTCACAATTAGAATGAAACCAATCCTTTACTGATCTACTTACTTTTCAAATAGAGAAGTACTGTATTTTGCCTTGTATAAGACGCCACATATTTTTGTAGCCCAAAATTAAGATAGAAATATTTTAATCACATTTTCTGTGAAAGATTACCCCCAGTTTTGAACTTGAAAAATTTTGTAAAACATCTTATACATTGGAAAATGTGGTAAGTTACAACTGGAGAAACATGCAGATTATTCTGTTTAAATTGAGAAATAAATATTTTAATCACATTCCTTGTGTAAGACGATCCTCAGTTTAAAACTTGAAAAAAATTGGTCAAGCATATCATCCTTTACATGGGGAAAATATGGTAAGTTTTACATGAAGAAACGTGCAGATTAAATTTAGAAGATTAGGAAATAAATATTTTAAATCACGTTCCTTGTATAAGACAATTCTCAGTTTTAAATTTGATTGATTTGGTAAAACATATAATCTTATACACGAGATAATACAATAAGTTACAGCTAATTAACTGTGCAGATTAAACTTGTCAGCCATGTCACTAGTTTTCTTTTTCTCCTTTATTGTTCAATAAAAACAGGCAAAGACTGCAGGCACAAAACTTTGAGTCACACCCAAAACAGTACAGTAGATTGACAGTAACACCGAAAGGCATTCGAAGTTTAGTTTGTTAGAGAGTAGTAAGATATGGCAAGTTTAGTTTGTTAGAGAGATCAGTTAGTTTATTAGAGAGATCCTCTCAAGTTTGTTAGAGAGACAGTAAGAAGTTTAGTTTGTAGAGAGAAGTTTAGTTTAGAGAGATTAGTTTAGTTTGTTAGAGAGATCAGTAAGAAGTTTAGTTTGTTAGAGAGATCAGTAAGAAGTTTAGTTTGTTAGAGAGATCAGTAAGAAGTTTAGTTTGTTAGAGAGATCAGTAAGAAGTTTAGTTTGTTAGAGAGATCAGTAAGAAGTTCCATCTGTTAGAAAAAGTAGGTAAGAAGTTTAATCTTTTCTATACGAATATCCCCCCTACAAAAAAACAGTTGAATATTTTAGGGGGTGGTAGATAGGCTGCATACAGTCGTGGGACCTAGGCTGCACTCTCTTGTGGGACAGGTGGGTTGGGGTTAGCCCAGTTCTAGATGTTTTGGGGAAGTTAAAAGCATCAGAAAGCTGAGAAATCCGCTCTTACGTTTAATCTGTTAGATAGGTTGGAAGTTTAATCTGTTTAAGAGATTTAAAAGTTTAATCTGTTAGAGATATTAGTTCAATCTGTTAGAGAGATTAGAAGGTCAGTAAGAAGTTTAATCTGTTAGAGAGGTCAGTAAGAAGTTTAATCTGTTAGAGAGGTCAGTAAGAAGTTTAATCTGTTAGAGAGGTCAATAAGAAGTTTAATCTGTTAGAGAGGTCAGTAAGAAGTTTAATCTGTTAGAGAGGTCAGTAAGAGGTTTAATCTGTTAGAGAGGTCAGTAAGAAGATGGACATGTAGTATATGGTGTTGTACCCATATTTTCATAGAGCAGTCAGCAGTAAATGGTTGTTGTCAACATGAAAGTGATTGCCTTTACTTCCCAGGAAATTTCTTGGCACCCATTTTAAGCTGGCTTTACCTAGTAGCCTAGGACACCCCCCAAATTTCCCCTTTATGTTGGATATGAACATTAACCTTCCGGGGGGGGGGGGGGGCCGGGGGGGGGGGGGGGGGGGGGGGGGAGGACAGCACCAAAGACCCGCTCTTTGTTTTTGAATTTTGGGTTCCCCCAAAATATTCATTTAAAAAAAGAACCATTTTAAACAGTCACACACACACACAATGCTGAAAATTCTATTTATGAATCAAAACAGAACTAAATATCATTCAGAATAATGGGAGTAATCAAGACAGAGGAATAAAGCAGAGAGTGGACTGGGTTACATCTCTCAGAGCTTTAAAAAAATGTTTAGCCTGATCTGTTCTTGACCTTGTGATATAGACACTAGTTACCACTGTAACTAGTGGAAAATTCTTATCTTCTGTCCTAATTACTATGAATAAAGCCATTTTCCAATAAAGAATCCCACCTGTATATTTAACAACTATGTTCATTACCAGTCGTTCCAAAAAGTTGCCCAGGAAAAAAGAGAAGCAGTGCTGTTAGCAGGGCACCTCATAAAGCCTCTGTAGCAAGTCAGGAAATGGACATTTAAGGGTTGTGGCCTTAACAGGAAGTGGCCAGGTTTTCTGCTTCTTGATGTGAGAGGATTAAAGTACCTCAGCCTTCATTCTACGAAGTAGAGGACATGCTTAATAAATAATTTAATCAACATAACTGAGACTACTATGTTTAAAATGATTGTGGCTACATGAAAAACCTTAATGAACAAGTACCTAATTTGTTGGTGTTATTTTGTTCTTCAGAATATCATTTTGTACAGCCGACAATCACTACAACCATATATTTGCCTATATTGCAAGAAACACAACTAACGAAACTATGGAATGCCATGCATTTTTGTGTGCCAAGAGAAAAATCGTAAGTATAAGTGAATCACACAAAAGCAGCATATTTGATTATGTTATGACATTCCAACTATTTTTAGTGTGTGTTGGAATTTTAAAAAAAGTACATTTCACTTGGCGAAGTAGTTAGCAGCCAAATATATCATCATCATTGTCGTATTGCACCATCATATGTCGCATAGGGTACACAGTCTTTTTATCCATTCCGTTCTGTCCTCTGCAGTTACTTTAGTAAGATGGGTGGAATCCTGTCTGGCACATTTGGCTTCTGTCATCGTTGCCCTGGGGTTTCTCTTAGACGTCCTCATTTCCTCAGTCCCTATATTTCTCATTTTAGTGCCTGCTTAAGCAATTCTGTTTTTGTCTTCTCAGATTGTGTCCAATATAGCACCATCTTCTCTGTCTTATAGCTGTTGATACTAGTATTTGACCAGACATTTCTTCTAATTCTTCTCTCCTTTTAAATTCATCCCAAAACAAGTACAGGATAAGATTTATTAAAGAAAGAAAAAAACTGTAATCCCTAAATGGGAATCTGAAATGTTTTCTGTAGAGTAAACTGCATTCTAAGCCCACTGCTACCAAATGTACAGCGTTTTGCCTGGACACTCCCATAAGTGCTCAGTCACCAGTAGCCAGTAAAGAGTTGACATGCTAATAATAAAAGTCTGCTTATGAGAACCCATCAGTCCAGTTGAATGTCTGAAAAAACCTCCGGGGTTGGATTGGTTGTAGGTGTGTAGAACCAGAGTATGTTTAACGCGAATGCGTTTGCATCTGATAACCACATGTATGGGTGTAAAGTGTTTTTATACATATGACACTGAGTAAGGTTGTTTGAATGCTATTGAAATCTGCGTGAGTGTGCTGTGATCCTTATGAATGTGTGCGCATGTGTGTGTGTTGAGGGCGTATGTCCACGTTGGGGTTTCAGGTATGAATTGGTAAGTGAAAAACTGTTTTTATTGTGTTTAAGTCAAGAATATGATGCTACACGCACATATTTGTAGACCACTCTGTGTGTGTGATGTGTGCATTTGGATACATTATTGTGTATATGTGACTGTATGTGTGTCTCTGTGTTTGTCTGCATTGTGTGTGTGTAGGTCAGTGTTTGTCTGTCAGTTATGATAAAAATGTGCATGTCTGTGTGTGTCCAAGACTTTCAGGCCAGCAGACATGTGTATAGCCATTATGCCGCAGTTATGCACAGTTTGAAGTGTGGAATGTGGACACTATATTGACATGGCTGTATATCAAGATGTAACATCAATCTGAGAGTGTGTGTACAACCAGGATGAGTGACACAGAGTGTTGGGTATCTGTTGCAGCAAATCTTCACCATGGAGTGCCTTTTTGACTGACCGATTGTACATTCTGTTGCTTAGGTTTAGACGACGAATCAACATCATGGCATTGTGTGTAACCCCTTTGTACTCCGTATACTTCTGCATGTCTGAGTCCGATGAATGTCAGTGCACCGTAATATATGTGTTTGGATCCTGTAATTTTGGGTAGATTTTTAACTCAAAATTTTGCCCAGGTAGCGCTGTTAGGCTACTCTTTTTTGATTTCCAGCTGCCAATGGATATTTTTATGTGTGCAGCAATACACACGGGTGTCTGATCTTACTACCCAGAGACCAGGTGAAAAAATGCCAGTCTTCACAGAGGCTTGAACCCGGGACCTCCAGCACTCGAGGCAGATGCCATGCCTCGAGAAAACGCAGCTCTCTTCTGTTGCTTGTATCTGTTTGCTAATTTTTACAGACGCCAATAATTAATTTCAGTTTTCTGAGTTACTTATTCTAAATTCTTTTGTAAAATTACTCTAATAGTTTACGTGTGTTTATGTGTGTGTCATCCATGCAGATTGTATAATATGACTGTATGTTTGTATCTAGTGTATGTGATGTGTGTATGTCATGTATTCCTCACATGATTTATGTGTCTGCATATTGTATGTATGCAGTGTCACCCATGTTTGTATGCCTACATATTTGTGATGTAATCTGTGAGTGGGTACTGACCACTACATCCACTAAAAGGTCAGAACAAATACAAAGAGAACTTAGGAACAGTCAGTTTTATATTAAAGCAGTCAAAAATTAGAGTGCATATGGATGAATTAAGAATTGACAACCCTGCATTCGGGACAATAATACACATATCTCATATTCTCAGTAGCCAATAAACATGCTTTATTAGTAAAATCACAACTGCTGTCGAAGGACTCCCATAAGTGGAAGTCACCGTAGCCAGTAAGACGAAATGCGTAATAAAATCTGCCTACCCTTTGAAAATCAGTGTTGAATGTCTTCGTTCGTTCTACCCACTTCCCACAAATTTACCTTTTTTTTAAGTGTTATTATGGATTGTGTCTGTTCTGTTGCACTATCCGTAAGTTCTAGAGTGTTTAACAATCAGAAAGACATTGGACTATGCTGGGGAAATGTAAACTGAACGACATTGAAACTATTTTTAATGAAATAAATAATGTAACTTGATATATTTGTTGACACTCTAGGCTCAGGCAGTCACTCTAACTGTCTCACAAGCCTTCTCCATTGCACAAGAGAGATGGTTAGAAGGCAAGCGCCTGAGGAAATCATTACGAGAAAAAGCAGTCATGGAAAAGGTAATTCATTTGATTAATCATGGATGGAAGTTCGGCTAAATCTGGCTTGGCAGCTATTCTTTGTCGAAACCTATCCTTTATAGCTGTTTGAGAGATGTTTAGAGTGAGTTGATGACTGTAGCAGCTTTTTTATTCCAGTTTCATTGGTTAAACTAATATCATACATTGTGCAGACGCTTACAGTTAAAATATATATCTGACACTGTGCCAAAGACCTAAAAGCTAAATCCTTATTTTGAAGAAATTGTGTTTGAACATTAAGATCTCTGAAAAACTGTAGTTGTGTCAAATGTCAACTTCATTTTGAGTTCACATGTCTTCTTTTGGCATATTGTAAAGTAACAAATAACAGCTGTGAAAATTGACAAAAGGACACTTAGTGACTTTTACATCAGGCTGATCATGTTTGCTCATCTTAATGTTAGAGATTTAATTTGTGATCTTTTGTTATTGTTCTGAGCACCCTTCTTTATTCTGAGCATCCTTCTCAGCTATTTCATTGTTGTTACTGTTTGTTCTTTTGTGTTTGTTTATTTTATTTCCTTCTGTTTGGTAAACGTAATCTTGCTTTTTAACAAGTAAAACAAAGTAACAACACTTCCTCTTTTGTCACTGTCACAAGTATTGTTGTAAGGGTTGACTTAATTAGTTTTCTCTGAAGTCAGAATTCATGTGCCTGAGAGACAGAGAATCAACAGTCTGCATTCAGATAAGCCAGATGTGTAAAACAGATGTGCACACAAAACTGAAGTTCTGGAACAAGGCTGAAGTTCATAAGTGGATGAACAACCAGAACTTTGAGCCGCAGTTTACAGCCGGTGAGCGTAAAGAAGAAGAAAAAGTACTTCTTTCCGTCCATCAAGTTTGGCACTGGTAATTGTGGCTGATCACAGCCTTCTGTCTCATGTACTGTCAGTCATTTCCTATACAGATCTTCTTCTATGGCTTGATGCCAGACTGTTCAATATTTTGTCTCTTGGTTTCCATTAAACTTTCTGAACCTCCAGCTTTCTCATTGTAACAAGGCTTAATCCAGTTTTTCCTTCTCATAATGTGCCAAGAGAATGAAGATTACTTATTCTGATGCAGGTAACCGATGAGTTTTAACAAAATCTTTCAAGATGACTATTTAAAAAAAAAAAAACATGAGTCCATGGTTTCCATACCTTTTCTATGAAACCACGTCTGCAGCTTGAAATATTAATTAAGCAGATAAAATTTGGATGACTTCAAGAAGAGTGAGGAAATAAGAGAAATGTCTGGGCAACTTCTGGTAAAAACAGTTATAAGACAGAGAGGATGGTGCTATATTGGACGCATCCTGATTCAAAATAGAAGGGAGTCTAGAATCAACATCAGACACTAAATTGGGGGGGGGGGGGGGGGCACTGAGGAAGCGAAGACGTTAAAAATAAACCCTAAAATAAACGTTGATGAGCGAGGCCAAAGGGGAGGAACTGGATTCCATCGCTGATTTTGAGTAGATTGCACAGTATAAAACTGAACGAAGGAATAGGCTGCATGCGCTCTGTGACGTATAATGACACAAGAGGATGTCAATGATGATATGTAAACATGATTTTGTAATTACTCCCCACACAAAAATTAGGTACATAATGAATAATTTCATGTAAATGTTTTTTTCTATGAACCTGTCTGTGTTGACTACAGGTAGCAGTTAGCAGTGAAAGAAGTCGGTCACATTTTGAAAGCAGCAACAATGGCAAAAACAGTGTTGGTAGTACTGCCCATCAAGAGACAGGGTCACAAGAAATCTTTTTATTGAACTCAGGTTTGTGAATGTTAAATGACCAAATACATATACGTGGGTGAGTCAGAAATGATCTTCACTCCAGATATATTAAAACTTCTGTTGGGTCACAGTTTTCTTCTAATTTTAGTCCATGCCAGGTAGTATTGATAGTCGTGTCTATCCACACCTTCTTTCTCATGTACTTTCAGTTATTTGTGACATAAATCTCTTTCCCTCATCCAGCTTTCTAGCTGTCACAGTGTACTGCAGTTTTCTGTTTCTTATGCCATGATCAAATCATGTAGATTGTCTGCTTGTAATGTAGGCAATCAGTTCTCTTGGTAGTTACAGGTCTTGACAGCTGCAAAATTGATGCTTACATTTTGCAATGATTTTAAAGGACCAGTACTGGGGTACTATCAGATAAAAGATTCAGCAGTGGGCGGTGCCCATTACAGTGAGAAGCTCACCAGAGGGCTGATGTCTAGGATTCAGATTAAATGCAAAGGACTGCTATCTAAGGGCATTGTGATCTTGTATGACAGTGCACTTCCTCAAACTTCTGCCTAACATGTCGATATTGGAAATCATTTAGATGTGTTAAAACATGTCCCTAATCCTCATCTTGCTCCATCAGGTTTACAATATTACCAGGTCAGCATCAAACATGACAAAAGGTGGGCTATGATTTAATATCTTTATGTTACTGCCCTTGTCGCTCACAGCTTTTTTCTGGTCAGCATTTATTTCTGATGGCCCAACACGGGTCAGATGTTCTACTAGCCAGGCAGAAATGTGATTTCTATTAGAGATGTGTCAGTTTAGTGATTTTGTATGTTCTTATTCGTACTTGTGGTATTGTAGATTATGTAATGTGCTGATCAAGGCTTTCTAGCTGCAGCATTCACTTGTCGTTTGTGTTAGTGATATTGTCGAGCTGACACGGTTCTATTTTTTATTTGCTTTGATCATTTCTTGCTGTGATCGTGATCAGACCCAGTGAGGATTTCCAGAATTTATTCAGCCTAAAATGGGTATGGTGACATTTTCTAGTAAGTAATAGTGGCAGCCTTATCAGCCATTGATTGTTGATTGGTGTGTAACAAATATTAGGCTCTACCATATATATGAAATACCACAAGGTGTTGGAATGATGGCTTTATATTTCTTACTGTATGAATTATTTCTGTGTTGGGTTTATTTATTGTATCGCTTTCTCTGTTTAGTGTATGGTTTTACTTATTAATCATAATGAAAGTTATGTGTCGGCACCTCTGGCTTGGGTGTTGTAAACGCACTTCGTAATTCTGCGGTGCTGGGTTCGATCCAGGTAGCAGACGATTTGGCTGCAGACTGCCTTGCATTGGTTTCAGCAGTTATGTCAAGTGTCGTCGGTTCAGAAAGCAGTGGCAAACTACTGAACTTATAATTGCCTGGTTAAATCACTGACAGCCCACACAAAGCAAAGATTACGAGTTGGTTTAGCAATATTCTGCCAAGGCAGCAACATTCTGTCAAGGTAGCAACATTCTGTCAAGGCACATTCTGTCATGCAGCAACATTCTGTCAAGGCAGCAACATTCTCCCAAGGCTACATAACCATGTTACATTTCTTTTTCGTTTTGAATTTGAAAATTATGGTGTTCAGTTTATTTATTGTAACTCCAAATTCTGCTTTTAATTTTTAGTAAAGCACCTTTTATTGTCACATTTTTTTTTTGGTTCTTGCTTTCAGGGTCATCTCAACAACAAGAGGTTCATCACTCGGATTTAAGGAAGAATTGGGTGAGTTTTATGTCCTTTACTTAGCTATATATTTAGGGAAGGGACTAGGGAGTGGGGGTGCGTGTCTACCAGGAAGGCATAGAAAAGTAACGCAGCCTGAGACAACTCAGATTTTGTCATTGCAGATGTTGTGATTTGCTGCCTCAGGTTCCTGAATAGGTTCCAGGGTCCCTGGAAATTATTGAGACTAAGCGCACAGCCCTGCAACCCAGAGCAGTCCAAGATTTATGAATGAAAGGGTGCGCCGGTGCGTAACCTACTTTCAGCGTCACGACAAGCGTGAACAGATCCAAAAAAGAAAAGAAAAAAGAAGAAACTGCGTCAAGTATTTTGTGGAAATAACCTTTTCGGCCACTGAAATAAAACAATCTTTCAGTAGACCTACAAGAGGACAGTTGGTGCTAGGGGGGGGGGGGGGGGGGTGATTTGAAGTTGAACTTGAATCCCAGGTGTACCAGGGCTTATAGGTACTGAGAGGTAAAGTTGCAGGCATAATCTTGACTAAATCAAATTTAATTATCTGCTCATTTCGTGTTGATTGGCTACTCCCCTTAATTTTTGATCCAAGAAGAAAAATTGGATGTGTATTTAAAAAAAAGAATTTTCTGTGTGAAAGTTTGTGACGTTTTTTTTTCTGTTTTGTATAAAAGGGTTAAAGCAAAAAGCTGAGGAAATAAATTTATTTTTGGACTTTGGATTATGCCATGACAACAAGAAAGTTGAAAGAAAGAAGAAAGATGTTAGACTGTTTGGCATCTTGCCATGGAAAAACATCTGTATCAGAAATGATTGACAGTACATAAGACAGAAGACACACCTGTTTACCAACACCACACAGGATATAGTGGAGTAAAGCACCTGTTCCCATACCTTCAGGTGTATTGGGCATATAGGGCTAGACCTTTATTTTATAGACCAGTCAGCACTCAGTGGGTGATGTCGTCAACATCATACTGGCCGCCTTTGCTCCCCAGGAGTTTACTCGTTACCCATTTAAACCCGGGTCACCCTGGCAGCCAAGGTAATTATTTTTTTAAATTATCCGGCTCTGTCGGGACTAAAACCCACAACCTTTGGATCTGCAGGTGAGCGTACCGCTGCTACACCCAGTGGCTCCACACAGCGTAAAGAAAGATTAAATGACTGAACATGATTCAATAATAATTGTTGTAAAAAAAAATATTCCTAGTTTTTGTCTATATTCTAAAACAGTTTCTTCCAATATTTATGCAGGAGAGCTTTGAGGATTCAGACAGTGAGAACATAGATGATATGTTTTCAAGGTAATTGTGTAGTTTGTTTCATTATTCCAACAAGTAGTGTTTGTTGCTCTACTTCTCCTTTTCTCTGTTATTATGTAGACTCCTTGCTTTTAATTTACCAAATGAGAGGAGTCTTTATGCATGTATTTATTGTCCTCAAGATCTGATTGTTTAAAGAATAGTTGCTGGCAGGGAAAGAAACGAATTAAAAAAACAAATATAAACCAAAAGGCTTTTGTCTTGTTGATGTTCTGGAAAAACACAGAGACCAATGAATGCAGCTGAAGCAAAATTACTTCAGTAAATTTAAATCAGTCGGTCAAGATGCCTTGACATTTGAAGCAGTAAAATAAAAGGCTAAAAAGAAGAAGTGTCATCTCTACATTGAAGGTGGGCTGTAATGACCCTATGTCTTGTGACTGCGTCATGTGTGATAAAACAGTACGACGTATCATTCAATGATGTTACAAATACAATTTTTGTTGTTGCAAGAATAATTTCTTCTTCTTCGCGTTCACCAGCTGTAAACTCTGGGGGAAGAGTTCTGGTTGTTGGTGCACTTCTGGACTGCAGTTCTGTTGCATAAACTGAGTGTTGCCTGTGCATCTGTTTTACAGATCTGTTGGTTCATTGCCTCTCAGGCAGATGCACTCTAACTTCGAAGGAAGATACCAGTTAGTCGGCTCTTACGACATGCTTGTGGGTAGGCAGTGGGTTTAATCTTGTTTTCCCTGTAATAGGCCCCGTAACCCTCACAGGGAAAGATTAATTTATACAGGATGTTTGGAAACAAACTTCACTCCTACTGTCTACAAGTTCAAAAAGTGACTAAAGGCCTACTGTAAATAAATGAAATTAATGAAATTCATCACCAGCAAATGATAAAGTATATGTAACACTAGGGACAGTTGAGTTGAGTCAGCAGTTGACATTACATACACCACTCGGGGCATTCCCATGCATGCTCCTTCCTCATCTTCAGCAGCCAGCGCATGGTTCCAATACTGATGATACCGGTCACTAGGGACAAAAGCAATTAAAGTAACAGATCCTTTTAGTCATTTTTATAGTGAAGGAAATACAAAGAAAGAAATAACGACACACACTAGCAAATCATCAGCAGCTTTTAATAGCTTGAACAAAATATGAAACTCTAAATTGTAAAGTTTTAAAATAAAGTTACCGATTTTCAATTCTAATATTATTTCAGTTTTAACATATGCAAATGAAAGCTGGAGAACCACTAAAGACATGGAACAAAAGTTAAATGCATTTGAAAACAAATGTCTGAGGAAAATGGGATGAATTGGTAAGGAGTGAAGAAATAAGAGAAGTGTCTGGGCAAACACTAGAATCAGCACTTATAAGACAGAGAAGATGGTGCCACATAGGACGCATCCTGAAAAGAAACCATCAGAGAATCACCAAACCGGCATTTAAGTGGAAAATAAGGGGATGGATGATGCGAGGATACCCAAATGAAACCCTGAGATGGATGTTGATGAGAGAGACCAAAGCTGCTGGACTGCATTCCATCCATGATATTGAACTGATTGCCCATGGTAGAACGGAATGGAGGAACTGAGTGAGAGCCCTGTGTGACATATAATGGCACCATAGGATAATGATAGATGAAATGGGACATTTTGTAAATCTTTTGTTACTGTTAAGTGACACAGATACTGTATGTAAAGTTGAAATAAAAGTTAGCACAGGGTACACTTGTATTTAGGTGATTTTTGAACACTATTTGTTGGCTACTTGCAACTGTTGTATTTTGCCACGAGATTTGCTTTTTAAAGTCCGTGCAATATGGCATGGATCATCATGACGGTCCCCTGCTGTCTTCTGCACTGCAAACCATTGCTGACACAACTGTTCTTCTGAGCCACAATGCCAAACTCTGCACCAAATCTCTCTCTGTCTTCTCCCATCTTACTTTACCTTTTCTTTTGCAATGGCCTATCCCCTTTTCACAATGTACTCAAAAAAAAAAAAGAATATTGTCTTCTGCCATAAAGATTGTCTTCTGCCATGAAGATTGTCTTCTGCCATGAAGATTGTCTTCTCCCATGAAGATTGTCTTCTCCCATGAAGATTGTCTTCTCCCATGAAGATTGTCTTCTCCCATGAAGATTGTCTTCTCCCATGAAGATTGCACTCTCATGATAGGTAGATAAGTTGTATCCCACCAGTACATCACACTAGCGACAAACACCCAGGGACACAAAGCACCACCATGCGAATGAGGATCACCCTGGAAAGGTCCAGGAAACCCCGTTCAGCCGCTAGACCATATTTAAGGCCTGGTTATATTCAGGGCCCCTGGCAGAAGCCGAGGTCTGTCTAAAAAATTACAGTCTTCTCCCATGAAGATTGTCTTCTGCCATGAAGATTGTCTTCTCCATGAAGATTGCCTTTTCCCATGAAGATTGTCTTCTCCCATGAAGATTGTCTTCTCCCATGAAGATTGCATTCTTCCATGTAGCTTGTCTTCTTCCATGAAGATTGTCTTCTCCCATGAAGATTGCATTCTTCCATGTAGCTTGTCTTCTTCCATGAAGATTGTCTTCTCCCTTGAAGATTGCATTCTTCCATGTAGCTTGTCTTCTTCCATGAAGATTGTCTTCTTCCATGAAGATTGTCTTCTTCCATGTAGCTTGTCTTCTCCCATGAGGATTGTCCTTCTGCCATGAAGATTGCATTCTCCCATGAAGATTGTCTTCTCCCATGAAGATTGTCTTCTCCCATGAAGATTGTCTTCTTCCATGTAGCTTGTCTTCTTCCATGAAGATTGTCTTCTTCCATGAAGATTGTCTTCTTCCATGAAGATTGTCTTCTTCCATGTAGCTTGTCTTCTTCCATGAAGATTGTCTTCTTCCATGTAGCTTGTCTTCTTCCATGAAGATTGTCTTCTCCCATGAAGATTGTCTTCTTCCATGAAGATTGTCTTCTTCCATGAAGATTGTCTTCTTCCATGAAGATTGTCTTCTTCCATGTAGCTTGTCTTCTCCCATGAGGATTGTCCTTCTGCCATGAAGATTGCCTTCTCCCATGAAGATTGTCTTCTCCCATGAAGATTGTCTTCTCCCATGAAGATTGCATTCTTCCATGTAGCTTGTCTTCTTCCATGTATCTTGTCTTCTCCCATGAAGATTGTTTTCTCCCATGAAGATTGTCCTGCTGCCATGAAGATTGCTTTCTCCCATGAAGATTGTCTTCTTCCATGAAGATTGTCTTCCCTCATGCCTTTCGTGAGTAATTTTCTTTGACAAGTAATTTACATGTTCTTTGTGATATTATAAAGTTAAATTCAAGAGGATCGACTTCATCGTGTCAAGTTTTATCACATATGGCTGTGTATTTCTTCGCTGAACGGCTAGCTGCCTGCAGATAGTTTCACACAAAGCACACATTCTGTAGCTCTGGGAACAATCCCCAAGCGTCTCCATAAAAGTTGTACTTGTGAACCGAGCGACGCACATGAAGCAAAATGACTTACCCCTATAATATTATATTATGAGTAACCCTGTTTTTCTAATTTTATAATTTTGCTTGTGCAGTGGCCAGATTTACTCCTGCACTTACAAAAAAATTGTGTATTGTAGTTTAAGAGAAATAAATTTGTTTGCTGGTAGTTCCAGTTGTCATGTTAGTAAGATTTCTGACATCATAATATTTAAACTGTAACAATATTTTTTTTTTTCTGAATAGGCTGGCTGAAAACAGAATAAGAAAGTTCTCCAACTTCGGCACAGATCTGATAGAGGATGAGCTAGATGCTGGTGTTCAGAAATATATGGAAGGATCTGCATGCTTTGAGGCATTTTCTCGAACAAAGTCATCCGAAGATCTGCTCAATTTGTTTTGAATCCTCAGTAACCAGAACCAGACAGTATTCTTCATTCTGTGCCCATGTGGATTAATTCATCTGTCAGCATTTATTTTACTTGTTATTTATAATGTACATGTATACATTCAGTAACACTACTTCTATGACATGATACTTCCTTGGTGCTTGATGTGATTCGGCAACAGGTTAATGTGAATTAAAGAATGTATTGCAGTTAGGCTGATTTAAATTATATAAGATACAATATACAAGTTGAGTCCACTTAAGTTGAACTCGGATAAGTTGAATTTCAGTTAAGTCGACATGACCAGCTTAGTCCCGGCAATTTTCTCTATTGTGTGCGCTGTCTAGATGAGTAGAAATCCTGGTCAGTGGAAACATTTTCTTCGGTCCCTGCCACTTCTACTTATCCAGACTCGACTGTACTACTTAAACAGTAGCTACTGAAAGGAACATAATTGTGTCATCATTTTGACAGTTACAAATCTTTGTAATTTACTGAGTAAAACTGTTCAAATTACACAGAAGAATACCTTAGAGTTCAGCCAATCAGTTGACAGTTCTTTTGCATCTAAATCTTTGATAATTTTAAGACATATGGGTTTTCTCAACAGTTAATAAAAATGCGCCATCAGATAACTACATGATTTAAATTTTAGTAGAAGAAGGAATAAAGTATGTTAAATTTGAATAGAATATTTAAATTGCAAGAGAATGTGGAGTAATTTATATTGCTATCACTTTGATGTAGCAGTACTGTGATCTATGCAAAACTATTGACAGTTTCTAGTAAACTCTTTTCGTGCAAGATCTTCCAATAATAACAGTTTATTTGCTCTTTTTATTTTCTTTGCTAACTATGACTAGTTAGTCTTTTATCATTGTGCTACTGTGACCAGTTAGTCTTTTATCATTGTGCTACTGTGACAAGTTAGTCTGTTATCATTGTGCTGCTGTGACAAGTTAGTCTTTTATCATTGTGCTGCTGTGTCAAGTTAGCTTACACTGAGTGTTTGATGCTTCTATCCTAGTACTGCTGTGACCAGTTAGTTCTTTTATCATTGTGCTACTGTGACAAGTTAGCTTACACTGAGTGTTTGATGCTTCTATCATAGTACTGCTGTGACTAGTTAGTCTTTTATCGTTGTGCTACTGTGACAAGTTAGCTTACACTGAGTGTTTGATGCTTCTATCCTAGTACTGCTGTGACCAGTTAGTTCTTTTATCATTGTGCTACTGTGACAAGTTAACTTACACTGAGTGTTGAATGCTTCTATCCTAGTACTGCTGTGACCAGCTAGTTCTTTTATCATTGTGCTACTGTGACAAGTTAGTCTTTTATCATTGTGCTACTGTGACAAGTTAGTCTTTTATCATTGTACTACTGTTACAAGTTAGTCTTTTATCATTGTGCGACTGTGACAAGTTAGTCTTTTATCATTGTACTACTGTTACAAGTTAGTCTTTTATCATTGTGCTGCTGTGTCAAGCTAGCTCACACTGAGTGTTTGATGCTTCTATCCTAGTACTGCTGTGACCAGTTAGTCTTTTATCATTGTGCTACTGTGACAAGTTAACTTACACTGAGTGTTGGATACTTATATCATAGTACTGCTGTGACCAGTTAGTCTTTTATCATTGTGCTACTGTGACAAGTTAACTTACACTGAGTGTTGGATACTTATATCATAGTACTGCTGTGACCATATCATTGTGCTACTGTGACAAGTTAGCTTACACTGAGTGTTTGATGCTTCTATCATAGTACTGCTGTGACCAGTTAGTTCTTTATCATTGTGCTACTGTGACAAGTTAGCTTACAAAAAGGCCTTGAAAGCTTTTATCTTAGTTCTACTGTGACAAGTTAGTCTTTTATCAATGTGTTACTATGACCAGTTAACCTACACTGAATGTTGGTGCTTTTGTCATGGTATTTTTTTTTTTATAATACTTTTTAAAAACCAACTAGAGAGGTGAGTGGGGGTGGATGTCAGTGACCCGCAAGGGCTCAGAATGCTGAAGAAGAAGAAGAATTATTTGAAGAAAACAATTGTATTTTCGTTATTTGTTCCAAATTGTTCTGATTTTGTTGTTGTTGGTTTTTATAACTGGTTATAAAGAAATATTTGTCCAAGATGTAAACATTCTGTATCATCAGAGAAACAGCCAGCATAGTTTGTAGATTGTGCAACTATCACTTGTAAAATGACAAGTGAAATGAAATAATTGAGAAAAGCAGTCAACTCAACAAGTAAAGAATGATAGAAACCTGGATAGAATGAACCCAGCATTACCGGTTGCAAGAGCCTACAACATGAGAATAGAAACATCAAGAGGCAGAGTAAGGTCAAGAAGAAGATGATAGATGGAGTTAACAGCTTGCTGAAACTCAACAAAATCACCAATGCGGCAAGCTAAAATGTCCATACTATCCTGGAAACTGACCATTAGCCGTGCCTGCGACCCTTAACAGCATTAAGCAGAGAGAGACAATAGAGATAGAGCTAAATATTTCTCTAAGATTTAAATGTTCTATGTCGGAGAACCAGTCATCATAGCCTAACGGATTTTGCAACTAGCTTCTTCTTCTCTTCCATCTTGTACCTCATTGAAGTGTCGGGAAAGATGTAACGTTCGTTGACGAGCTCTGTCAAGAGCACTATAAAGACTGATGTTCATTTCTGTAAGGCTGTTCTTAATGCCATCACTCCATATTTTCTGAGGTCTTCCACTTGCTCTATACCTGTTGTAACGTTTTAGTGTGGCTCGCTGTGGTGGATAGTCCCAGGGCATTCTTGTTAGGTGTCCAAACCAGTTCATTTGTTGTTCTTTGATGACCTGTAAGACTGGCTTTATTCCTAACATTCGTCTGATTTCGTGATTTCGTATTCTGCAACTAGCTATTACTTTTAAAGTAATTGCATTTTTAAATTAAACATTTTACTCTCATCTATAGCTATAAGAATTATTATAAGCCTTTTAGGATAATGTGTCATATTAAAAAGAACTCCCTGTATTTTAATGTGAAAAAAATCATGGAGACAGCTAAAAGATCTCATTTGTTCATGAAATGGTATGCAGAAAGTTAAAATATCTTCTATGTTTGTGTAGTGGATTGCAAAATGTTAAAAGATTTTATATATTTATGCAGAAATACAAATATATGATATAATTTTGCTTTGGTATGAATGCAAATAAAATAACTTTAATAACTGCACACTGATATGCAGAATGTTAAGAGATCTTTATATTTATGCATTAGTATGCAAAAAAAAAAAGCTTAAGAGATTTTGTATATTTATGCATTTGTATGCACTAAAAGAACTTGCTTGATTATGCATTGTTGTGCAGAAAGTTTAAATTTAAAAGAAAAGGTGTTTAAAGATAGGAAGTTTGACTTGATTGCCTTGGATTTTATTCCAGATGGCTCGATATCACCTCTCTGCAGATAGACTGCAACACCCAGAGATCTCAAAAACACCTGCGTTTATGAACCAAAGTATGATATCAAACCCTTAACCTTTAAAGAACAAGGTAAACATCATAACCATTGTTTCTTAAGCATCTGCTCTCATGAATCAGAGGACAGAGTCGTAAGTCAAACCCACAATCTGCAGAGCATAAGGCACACAGTTTTACCACTTTGCCACAGACCTCCATGTGTTAAATTAATGCCTTTACCCTGTGTGGGTTCTGGAATCACATTTAGGGGGAGGGGAACACTGCCCCCTAACAGGTGTGTTGATTAGGTGACTAATTAGGAGTTTGCAGAAACCTTAAGTGTTGGGCCAAAAGGTGCAGATATCACAGCCTAGCTGTAAATGACAACACAACCACCCTTGTAAAGACCGGACCTCCGGGGCGACACAGGGTCCACTGGGAAATCATATCCAACAGTCTCTGACTGACAGAGGATTGTAATGCAACAAAGCCAGAAAGAAAACTGCTGATAGAAAAAGAAAAGTCTGCCAATCTCTCTGGCAAACCTCTACACCACAAAGTAGAACAGAAGCGACTAAGTAAGTAAGTAAGACAGAAAAAAATAATTCACCCTTACTTGAGAATTTGTACTGGCATTGACCGTTTTCTAGAATGTTTTAGATATGGTATTGTTGAAAGATTTTCTTGTTTAGGGTATCAAAGAGGTTAACATGTTATGTACAGGGTGTCCCTGTAAGTTTTCATACATAGGAAAAATACACATATCACCAGCGTCAAGACAAGCATGACTCCAGCTGTGTTTAAACATGTTCTTTAGCCGTGGAAGGCACACATCGAAAATCAGTTTGAGAAAATCATTATTTTTTCAGTGTATGAAAACTTATGGGACACCATTTCTTGGACATCATATCAGTCTTTGCTAACTTGACAAGGCTCAAACTTTATTGTGCCGTCTGCTGAATGTCAGTTTCTGAATTCGTAAATTGGAATAATGTTCTGATAAAGAAATATTTGTTGACAGTTGTCACGATTTTACTGTTGTTATTTAAATAACCTGACTTTTATATTTTATGATGTTCATGAATTGTTAAAAAATGCAATTTAAGTGTAGTTTGTGTGTCTCCTCCTCTCAACCTCTATTTATATACACTGTGTTTTTAGATTGTTGTTATCGATCCAGTGTGTTTTTAGATATATGTTTTTGTTTTTCTTTAAAAATAATGTACACAATAATGTAGATCTTATTTTCGCACGTGTAATTTACTCGTAAAAGGATACTGCAGTTTAGTCACAAAAATAACCTACAAAATCTTGCTTAGTGCATTTTTTTTTGGTTTCATATTTTTGCAATGCTTGGCCAGTTGGTATGGGTGGTCATACTTTTAAACTAGTACAGCATTTTTTTTTCCTGGTATCTTTTTTTTTTCTTGCAAGATACTTCAGTGGGTTGCCATTCTTTTCACTTCATCGTCATCTTGTTCTGCTGTTATGTATCACTTAGGGCTCGCGGCTGAATCTTCCATTCTGTTCTGTACGTAATTGTGTCCGAATAAAAGATAAACCAGTTCCAGCACTTTTTGGCATTTCTCGTAAATGTTCTTTTTTAATGTTTATTTTGGCCATCCTTGTTTCCTCGCTCCCTTTGTTTCTCATTTTAATGCCTGTTTGCTGATTTTTTTTTCTCTCAGTGTTATTCTAACCTGTTCCTATCTTCTGTATCTTATAACTGTTGATACCAGTGGTCATCTTGACATTTCTCTTTTTTTTTTGCCTTTCTTAGATTCATGCTATTAAATGATCACCTTTTTTTAGGCATTTGTTTTCGAATGCATTCAACTTTCCAGTTAATCTTCTTCTTCTCAAAGTCCATGCTGTGTTGTGGCATTGGTAGTCACATTTATCCACAACATTCTGTCTCGTGTACTTGATATCAGTTCTGACACAGGTGATCCTCCATGGCATGATGTCAAATTGTCCAACATATTCTCTCTCGTCTCTCTCTCTCTTTCATAAACATAACATGCTTTATTGATGAAATACAACTGCTGTGTGAAAGATGGGAGTTTGGAAGGGCCGAAAGTAAGGCAGGCCTGAGTGCCTATTTTGTAACCCTTTGAAAATAAAGTTTGTTTGTTCATTCTTTTACCCCTCCAACTTTCCCACTGTCACATGCACTCCAGTTTTTGTCCTTCTCATGAATAAAGAATATAGATCATCTTCTTCTGATGTGGGCAGTCAGTTCTCTTTACGAGTCAGTTTCTTTAGGACATCTTCATAACTCCTTTTATCTGTCCAAGGTATTCTCATAATTCATCTATAAAACCATATCTCCTAGGCTTCCAAATAATGTCTAATGACATGTTTGTTGCATGTATGGTTATGGGAAGCGATGATTGTTGCATGGTTATTGCAAGTGATGATTGTTGCATGTAATGTATGTTTATTGCAAGTGATGGTTGTTGCATGGTTATTGCAAGTGTTAATTGTTGCATTTAATGTATAGTTATTGCAATGATGATTGTTGCATGTAATGTATGGTTATTGTAAGTGATGACTGTTGCATGTAATGTATGGTTATTGTAAGTGATGATTGTTGCATGTAATGTATGGCTATTGCAAGTGATGATTGTTGCATGTAATGTATGGTTATTGCAAGTGATGACTGCTGCATGTAATGTATGGTTATTGCAAGTGATGATTGTTGCATGTAATAATGGTTATTGAATATAGTTATTGCATGTGATGTTTGTTGCAAGTCTGACTATTGCTATTTTGTTATGGAAAATGATTTGCATGTAATAGTTATAGCAGATAAGTTTTTGCAAGTATGGTTTTTTAAAGTATGATTTCTGTAAGGTAGGGTTATTGCTACAAGTATAGTTGTAGCAAGTTATAGTTGTTGTTATTGCAAATCCTTATTGCAGATATGGTTGTAGCAAGTTATTTTCATTGTCATTATATGTCTTGTTATTGTGTTATTTTATTGCAAGTATAGCTATTGCAAGAATAAATGTTGCAAATAAATTCTCATTGGCCACTCCTATATCTGTTACCGGACATACTGTGTATACTGAATGGAATCCGCTACTGTGTTTTTTAAAAAAAAACCAGAACTGTTTTTTAAATACATTTTAAAATGTATATTTTTCAGCATTTGTATACCTTAAAACATGTAGCTGAAAACTGTGCAGAGTCCAGTACAAGATGCTTGGAAGTTTGAACACTAGGAGAGTGCAAAGTGTCTACTTTAGTCATTTATAATGTTGCTATAGTTAAGCTGAATATTACTTTTTTTTGGGGGGTGTCTAGAATACTTATTCTTCTTATTGATCTTGTATGATCCACTGTCCACATAGTCAGAACTATGACTTCTTTATTCAAGCATCCATTTCTTTATTGCCTATATTGTTGCACCTCCTGAATTTGCAGTTTTGTGTTTCGACAATGTTATTTTTGTTGATTAACCATAGAGTTGTTGTGCATCATTTAGATTTTACAGAATGACTCTCCTTGTCCGTTGTATATTTTTTAAAGGATTTACATTTTATTTTTTTTACATATTTTTGCCAGATTTCTTGTTTTGTAATCTGTGAATTCAAGCTGTCCATCTACCTGGTTGCCATAGTAAAATCATCCTTTTATCAGGCTATTTGGCATGCTAACAATTTATATTTTGGATGTACCAAATTAACTGAAAAATGTGTTTCACGTAAATGGATGTAGCTTGTCAGATATTTCAACAGTGAGTAAATTAAATGATGATGCTTTAATCATCATCATTGTCCACAGCCATCTGTCCTACATGTTCTTGATAAAATATAATGTTATTGACAAGTTCAACCAGTGTCCTAAACTCACTTGGTCAGCCATTCCGACATGACACTGTCTCCAGCTGTTGACCTATGTGTCAACTCCTCATTTGTCACAGCCTTTTGTCACGTCTCTTGTCTCCTAACATGATTAAAGTGTGACTTTTCTCTTGTCTTGCTGTTGATGTTACAATTATTTGTGTTCTGTTCCCTTGCAGTAAACCTTACTACCATCTGAACTTACGGCCCCCAAACAAATTTTTAAATCAGTAAATAAAGATAACTAATGGAGAGTCAAAAAGTCCCAGGATTGATTTTATAGAGTACATATTACGTAATTTCCACATTATGTACAATAATTATAGGTTGATTTGAGTCAAGAATTGACATCACGGTACTTGGGGCATTCCCATGTGTGCTCTGTTCTTATCTTCAGCAGCCAGCACAGAGTTCCAGTACTGATGTTACCGGTCACAATCTGAGTGTAGTAAGCTGGCCAGACCCTCTGGTTACAACCAGGTGCCTCATTCTCTCCATGCCATAATAATCTTCTGTCTCTACTGATTCAGATACTTGTTCCCAAAGGGCCTTGACCACATCTGCCTTGTCATGTATCAGTTAACCACCCAGTGATGGTGATCCAGCCAGTCTGTCTGCCTGTTCATTACTCACTATGCCAGCATGGCCTAGAGAAAAGATCCAAAGTATGCTCACTACCTGTGACCTTCACAGTAAATCTTGCCACTCTCCTCGAAGCACCCCTGTCTTCACCTTTCTCAGCATGCCTTTAGAGTCTGTTACAATTACGACATGTGTATGCATCTTGTTCTCTAGCCACCGGAGAGCTGCAGTTACTGCCTCCACCTCCATTCTCATGCTAGATGTTGTAATGTTGTATGCCAGGCTGTCTAAAGATTTTCTATTGGCTTTCACTATGAACCCCCAGGTACTTCTCCCTCCTATCTACACTGAACCATCTGTATAGATAATCAGATCACCTGGGTGTGAATTGTCATGAATCACCTGTTGGACTTCCTACTCCCTAGCACCTGCTGGCCAATAATTTTGAGTACATACATAAAATTTATTTTACATTTTATGTTTAATTTGTATTACCTGTTTGAATGAAAATAGTGTGGAAAAATATAAATTCCATTTGTTACCATTTTGACTTACAACCTGTTTGTCGTCAAGGAACTTGGTCATAAGTGGGGGAGACTTTGTGCTTGGATGCAGGTGTGTGTGGGAAAATAAACCAGCAAATAGATTAGCTGGTACTAAAACACTTTTGCTGTTAAATTGATGCACAACAAGCTAGATGTGGTTAACACCCTTTAGGATTGAGTAAACAGTGTGGAAAACAAATAGATCATCACTGTGGGAATAAAATGGTGCAGTAGGGAGCTGCAGTGGGATTTGGCTAACACTCAGCACTCAAAACAGTGGTGCAGTAGGGGGCTGCCATGGTATTCGGCCAACATTCAGCACTCAAAACAGTGGTGCAGTAGGGGGCTGCCATGGTATTTGGCCAACATTCAGCACTCAATACAGTGGTGCAATAGGGGGCTGCCATGGTATTTAGCCGATACTCGAGAGAATAGTGCAGTAGGGGGCTGCCGTGGGATTTGGCCAACATTCAGCACTCAAGACAGTGCTGCAGTAGTGGGCTGCCATGGTATTCAGCCGACACTTGAGTGAATGGTGCAATAGGAAGCTACTGTGGGATTTGGCCATTACTCAAGAGACAAGGCAAGACAGACATACGGCCAGACTGCTACTGGAACCTTCAGAATTTAAAATATGCACTGGTTGCTGAAGATGAGGACAGAGCACTTATGGGGACGCCCCAAGTGCAGTTCTGTGAGTTCATAAATCAACTCAGCCTTACTCAGGTACTTAGATATTGGTCTTTGTAGTTATCCACAGCCCACTTTCTACCCGTGACTCAGTGAGGACATAGGCCAGCAGCCATTGTGTTCCCTGTGATCGACTATTGTGAATGCCAATGGACTTCATCCAAATAGCTTATTGTGCCTTTTCTTCTTTTTGTTGTATTATTGTCCATATTGTTGGTATACTGATGAAGGCTTTCCAGCCCCAACATTCATTGTGTCTTTTATAATTGTGTTTTAATAGAAAGCTGAGTAGTTTTACTTCTCCTTTATTTTAATTTTTTTTAATCCGTTGAATTTTTATCATTCTTCAGAGCAACTCTGTCTCTTAGGTGTTGCAGTTTTTCCTGCCCTCTTAATTGAGCCATGTCCATAAAGCCACAAGCCAATTTTTTTATGTATGTTGTTGGCTTTACCAAGACTGCAATGTTTCACTTTTACTTTTTTTTTTCCCTTAAGGGGGAGCAGTAGGCATTCAGAGTTTGGAACAGTTATTGAGTGACCCATTTGCTATGCGGTTTGAACTGTGTTTAACTGATGAACTCACCAATTGCTGTAATTTTGAGTTTTCATGCTGAAAAATGTACCAGCAACAAAGTATTTTAAAGAAATAAATAAACAACACAGACTGTAACTTGGAAGCTTGACGAATGGACAGAAAAAAAAAGATGTGTACAAATACAACCTGATGTTTCAGCTCAGACTCTTATCAACAAATTACACGCATGCATGCCCGCAGAAACACGCACGCGTCTACACACACACACGCACACACAAGGGAATCGCAAATCACAAAAATCAAGGTCGCATATAACAGAAGTTCTCATAGTTAGGAAAATAAACATATTTTTTTTTTTTTTTTTAATGTGCTTGCACTGCTGAAGAACACGTATAAGCACAGTTGGAATTATGTTCCTCATGGCATTGCTGATATGTTTATTTAAGTATCTTACTTATAGGACACCCATGTACAGTGATTTTTTTCCAGTCGTGGTTTGTGATGTGTTAATTTATTTCTTGATACCAGCTCTACTGCGACTAGGCCCCTCCTTCCATAACATGCAACATTACACCGAGAAATGGTGCTAAATTAGAAACATACTTAGTGTATATTTTCATTCTCATTTTCATCTTGTGGTTGTGCTTTTGACTTTCTGTGACAGAATGTGTGTGTGTGCTAAATTAGAAACATACTTGGTGTAATTTGCATTTTTACTTTCATCTTGTGGTTTTACTTGTGACTTTTTATGACAGAATATTTGGAGATTATGTATCTATGCTTACCTGTCTGTCTGCTTATGTGTATGTTCTCCTGAGTCATACTCTAGTATTAAATTATATATTTTTTTTTAAAGTACTGTTAAAATTTGTCATGTGATTACAAAAACTAACCTTTAACAAACACAGTTGACTTTTCATACTCTATACAAAGCGTGTTCTTATCCTCACTTTAAATGCACACACACACACACACACACATATATGTCTGTATATATATACACACACACACACACACACATATATATATGTGTCTGTATAACCACACACACACACACACATAAATATTTAAAACCTGTTCTGTTTGACTACTTCTGTTGCAATATAAAGATGTGTGCAAGTGGAATATGAATCATATAAGTATTGAGGTGGATTCACAGGAACAGAATACTGTGGACCGTATAGCATGGGAATCAGACTAAAGGAAAGGATGAAAGCTGCGCATCTGAGAAGATGATGACAACAACAATCCAGAAATCTCAAGCTATAATTATGGACAACTTTTCATAACAAGGGGCAGGCCTTGCTAGTCTCAACCCCCTGCCTTCCCATCGCCTGTGAGTCGAATGCCTCCTCATAGCGCAATACTGCACTGTCATCTGGAAAGACGGAAAGGTGCCAGCAACAACTGTTCTACACAGAGACAGCAAGGACAGTAAGTAGACATGTAACGAACCTCTCACATTACTTGGTGTTTCAACGAAACATGCAAAAAATACTATTGATGGACAAGACATGGAATGAGACAGTTCTTCTAGAAACAAGATGTCTTCCTAAAGTTCCGACTAGGCAGGGAGTTAGGTTTCTTTAGGATTATGTATCTTGAAAGGGCATTGATCACATCGCTCCTTTGTCTGGTGCCGATTGGCTGGATGGGGAGAAATGGTGTCAGTGTAACTGCTGTGTCCACAAGATGGCGCTTGAGTCAAGTCTTATAGTAAAGGACCCATTTAGATGAATCTAGTGGTTATGGCCATATAGGGCTTGACCTAAATTTTATGGATCAGCCTGCGAGCTAAGGTCATTTTTGAAAAAAGTCCAGCTCCATCAGGACCTGAATTGCACGATCTTCAGATCTAGGGAAGAGCGATTTGCCGCTTCACCACGGTGGTTTGCCGCTTCACCACGGTGGTTTGCTCAGTTTTCATATCTTTAGTAAATTATAAAATTCCAAGTAAATAATTACATTTTAAATAAGTAATTATATAAAAACATATAAATAGAACACACTGTCGTGGTAATTTGGCATGGACAGTAATTTTTTTTTATTTTTTACAATGGGTACACTTGTAAAAGTTTAAATGAGAACTGAAGTTCAACTAGGATGACACAATGTGGGTTAGTTCCACAATCATACATCATAACACATGAGACAGTTGGGAGGGGTAGTTTTACATATATCTTGACACAGTAGAGTGAAAAGTGGGAAGGGGAGGGGTAGTTACATATGACTTGACACAGTAGAGTGAAAAGTGGGAAGGGGAGGGGTAGTTTTACATATATCTTGACACAGTATAGTGAAAAGTGGGAAGGGGAGGGGTAGTTACATAGTGACATGCATTTATTATGATGTAATGGTGGGAAAAAGGGGGGGGGGGGGGGGGGTCTGAGGGGTTACACACATTTACCATGATGTGATGGTTCATGTGGGAAGAGAAGAGTTACATGCATTTGTTATGATGTAATGGTGGGGGGGGGGGTGGGGGGGTTACACACATTTATCATGATGTGATGGTTCATGTGGGAAGAGAAAAGTTACATGCTTTTATTATGATGTAATGGTCGGGGAGGGGGGGGGCTGAGGGGGTTACACACATTTATCATGATGTGATGGGTCATGTGGGAAGAGAAAAGTTACATGCATTTATTATGGGGGGGGGGGGCGGTTTACACACATTTATCATGACGCAATGTTGTGGGGTGGGGAGGGGAGGGTGGTTTCACCCATTTATCGTGATGCAGGGGGGGGGGGGGTGGGAAACACATCTTGACACAGTGGGGGTGAGTTACACACATTTATCATGACTCAATGGTGTGGGTAGGGGATAGTTAGTTACACACATTTATCATGACGCAATTATAAGGGGGGAAAACGGGGTGGGGTTGGAAGTGGTAGGAGTCACTTTTTTTTTTTTTTTTTGGCGAATGTCTGAACATACTAACCTCGATGCATCAATGTAATCTAAATACTGGGATAACAAGCCTTTGTAACCATTGCCAGATATGGTCACTCACAAAACACCAGGAAGGACAATTAGTAACCGTGGAAATTAAATATCTTAGAGAAAAGATAAAAATCAAAAAGGAAGTCAGAAAACGTCGGCACGGAACCAGTTCAATGTTACTTACAAGGGCAGCATTTAATATGGCTTGTCCGCTTAGAGAGAGTGCGTGTCATGTGGCGCCATAACATACAAGGCATTAAGCAAAAGAAGAGCTAGGCGTACAGCACGAAGTAGACCAAGAACAAGATGCACAGATAACATCAGAGAAACTGTGCAACGTGACCGTGATCCAGGCAGTCAGAAGAGCAGAAAGCAAAACTTTATCTTAATCGAATCCTAAAGCCGTAGAAGAGAAAATGAAGCAGTGTGAATTTCAGCGTAAACATAACATCAGCTTACACGAGACGATGTGGGATGGCTAATCCTACATCACATTTAGTTATTCATTATATTAATATTAGGTGAGTTCCACGATAATCTTCCCAAACAAACTAGGTCACGTTCCATTCATAAATTTTGTTAGACTCGTCTGCTGTCCGGGGGGTTACGGGTTGCCGCTATGTTGTTTCCTTTCTGGCTTGTCTTGCAATAACTTTTTTCTTTCGAGAAAGAGAATAGCTGTGACATATGTTGCAGCACTCTCTAGGGGCGTTCAGTTTCTAAATGTTTTTGTAGTGTTAAAAGCGCTGGCGTGCTTATATATACAAGCCGCGATATCAACGGCATTGCTGAACACCCATGTAGCAGTGTGCGAAGGTCGGGTGACTGAAGGTCGACCAGTCAGAAGTAAGCCAATATGTATATGGGCGGTCGGTGGGGAGATTACTGTGGAACGCACTTATTATTATTATTGCAAATAAAAATTTTTATTAGTGCAAATGGCATCTCTGCTAGCAAAATCGGCATACAGATAAAGCCATTCTACGCCATTGCACATGATCTTCGTTTCCGGGAAAACGCCACGCGTTCTGCATTCTCAGAACATCAGGGATTTGACTCTCCTGGTAGCCGTCGATAAGTATGGGAACTATACGTCTGCTGCGATTTCTGGCTGACAATAAGACTGCCATGCTGGAAAGGAAACTACAAGTCTCGCAGTTGTTGTACTCCGGAGAAAGAACAACTATTGAATGTTTGCATCGTTCTTCCAACACTCTTGTAAAATTATCCAGTCTCATGACACCGAACAACCCACTTCTTTGAGAAAAATAGCATTTTAAATGAAATGGTGAACTTTCCAGATTTCTAACGAGTTCTCGCACAAAAAACTCACACCTTTCACTATCTTCGTTGTAGATGATGAACACATCATAAATTGCAGGTTTTCCTGGCAAGTCATCTGTAGTTAGTGAATCGTAAAGAGCACCTATGGGTGCCCAGTTTTCATGATGGTTATTCAGGTATTGCTCTGCGTCTCTTGAAATGTTCGGCATGCAGTCAGGAAAAATGTCCTCCCGTCCCAGCCTGAGCAGTGCTCTCACAAGGTTCCCAATATTAGGAATCACCTTTGCACTCTGACCCGTCTGCCACTCCCTGATCACTCTAAACGATTTGGTTGTTTCACACTGAATAGATTTAACAAACCCAAAATTAAGACCAATCAACTCAGCGAGACCAGTGTAGTCCGAAAACCAGTTGTCATCCAATGAATAAATTCTTATATCTAAGTACGAACTCAGTTCTAATGCAGTTTCGTCTGTTAGGGCGCTCAATTCAATTTCATGGTACCTGCGGTCCAAATATCTCGTCCATGTTGTATCGTTGTCACGAAGAAAAGTGGAAGCCATTTAATAAACTCCAACTTTTATCTGTAACGTCGGTGGCTGTGGCTTTTTGTGTGTTATGAATGCAGTTTCGTAATTTCGACGTACCCGCTTCAAACCGATTTGGCAAGAGGCGTTTTTTTTTTTAACAGTAGTATGAACAGATCAAAAAGCAGCGGCAAACTACTGAACGTAAAATTGTCTAGTAAAACCACAAAAACCCAACAAATGCCCTGGTTAGTTTGCAATGTCCTTAATTAACAATTAAAAAAAACTGTCACATGACAGTTTAAAAAAAACAAACACAAGTTATCCACACTGAGCCAATCGTCAATAACATAGCACGAATATGCCAACAGAAATGGCCCAGATACGTGGCGATATGAATATACTCCAATATTTGAAGTATAATAGGTGCTTTGGGACGGTTACCAGATTTTATATACAACACACATGTACGGCCATTACATACTGGGTATTTCCGAAAGTCTGCTATCCGATTACACATGTTCAGCGACCTTCACGAATTTATGTTATAGTTTGCACTTGTAAGACCCGGATTTGTTGGTCTTCTTCTTATAGACCGTACCGTGGTGTTGGTAGCTATGTTTGTCCACAGCCTTCTGTCTCATGAACTGTAAGTCATCTCTGATACGGCCCAGTTTCTCTTCTCCCTCTGCCTCTCTTCCCCTTTAACTCCTGTGTTGTCACATTGAACTCTATAGTTTTCTCCTTCTCACGACTTGGTTAAAGAGAGTACGTTGTCTTTTTGCGATGAGGGAATTCAGCATTTCCCTCGAGTTAATTTCCCACTGCTAGACAAGAACTGCTTTATTCGAGGTGTTAATTCGCACCATGAATCTTCGAACTAAAAAAATAGAGTTTGGCCAAGAAAAGCTACGGCAGATGCGACGAAATGAGGGCGCAAGTATGTAAATGTATGTGCGCATGCGTGCTTAGGAAGTTATGGTTTAGCTGCCAAGTTGTCATTTCCCATGTGCATCTGGCATCTGTCACACATTTTCTTTCACAAACAATATAATTCTTTAAGCGAATGGGTTACAGTTAAGAACCCTTCTTCCACTCTATAATGATAGACCTATATTTTATAGACCAGTCGGCACTCGATAGGTAATGTAGTCGAAATCATACAGCTGCCTTCACTTTCCAGGACTTTCTCTGGTACCCATTTAAGACTGGGTCGTTCTGAGAGCTAACGTCGCTTTTGGAAGAGAAAAAATCATGCTCGTTTTGGATTTAAGCCCATGACCTTCGGATACACAGGCGAGAGTCTAGCTGCAACACCACGGCGGCGGGTTCTAGATCTTGAAATGAATAATCGTGCTTTTTCTGGATACAGGTCGGATCATTTGTAAACAGACTTTGAATTCACCAGTACAGCTACATAACATAGGCAGTCATAACAATTAACCTTCCTTCTAGCGTTACTATTTTTAGAAATTATAACAGCTTGTGTGTAATCTAACGCAAATACAGTAAAACATAGATTCTGCTGGCAAACCGTGTGATATGTGAGAACGAACTTTCAAGTTATAAGCAAATAGGTTTTCTCATTGTTTGTGCTATAAGTCTCTCGCTCTCTCTCTCTCTCTCTCTCTCTCTCTCTCTCTCTCTCTCTCTCTCTCTCTCTCTCTCTCTCTCTCTCTCTCTCTCTCTCTCTCTCTCTGGAATGGATGTAATTCAGCACTTTCGAAGTTGGTAATTTAGTACATATTAAGTACTATATAATCCCTGCCGCGCAAAACTGTACTGTTGGTTCTACGGACGATGGTTTAGTACTTTATATAAATTTTGCATCAGTATTTTAATGTTTCCCGTTGTATGCTGGATCCAGTAAGTGTTACTGAAGGAAGACCAGTCGTGCCAGGGGTCACGAAATTTTCTAGCCCTGGTAATAAAGATCATCATGAACGAAGAAACAGATGGGGATCAAATTCGCTTTCAACCAGTTTTAAAATTAATGCCTAATCGGTTGCATCGCATTTTTTTTTTCTGCAGCAACAGAAAGAGTTCTGTCCCCGCTTAACAAAATTAAGAATTAAGATTAAAAAAAAAAAAAAAACATCGCTTTTCTGTGAAGACTTCAACAAAAAAATCTTTGTTGAGATCAAAGTTATTGTTCCAGTACATTCAACAGCGTTGTGACATATTGAACAGGAGAAAACAACCGTATAGGGATGATGAAATAGACAAAGAATTTAAAATCTGGTCAAATAGCTTCTTCTTCTTCGCGTTCACCAGCTGTAAACTCTGGTGGAAAGTTCTGGTTGTTCATCCACTTCTGCACTGCAGTCCTGTTCCAGAACTTGAGTGTTGCGTGTGCATCCATTTTACAGATCTGACTCATTTGTATGCTGACTGTTGTTCCTTGCTTCTCAGGCAGATGAACTCCGACTTCAAAGGTAACTCCTAATGGAAACCATGTGTGTATATATATAAGGTTTTCATCATGGTTACGAAGCCCTATAACAGGGAAAACCAGAATAGATGCAATGCCTACACAAAAGCATGTCGTAAGAGTCGACTAATTAGGAGCTTCCTTCGAAGTCGGAATGCATCTGAGAGGCAAGGAACCCAGACAGCCTTCCCCACCTCTGTTTTTTTTTCCATAAAGTAGCTTACCGCACAGGGAAGTTGCAGCAGCTAATCTCCTGGACAGAAACTCCATAATATGCTCCTTATCTGAGTCTTATCAAGGGATGCAAGACAGTTTCACTTGTCCGAAGCATGCTAAGCTGTCCGATACAGTTTTAATATTTCGGGCTGTGCTGCTTTCAAACCATTGGAGAGCTGTCGTTCCTGCCTCTACCTCCATTCTCATACTGGATGTATTATGGTGTCACATGGGCCCGAATGTTACTTGATCAGCTCTTGTACCGCTGAATCCATTTCACCAGCTATCCATTTCTGACATCCTCCTACACAAAGTGTCGGCATTTCACATTAGAAGTATGCAGAATTGCGTGTTTCTATCTTTCTTTTTCGTTGAAGCGAAACATATTGTACATTACTTTCTGAATGCAAGTCCTGTTTAATTATTTTAGTCGGTCTACGTTATTTTGAAAGCAATACATTAGTACTGTTATGAGTTATGAGTTAGATTATCTTCACAGCATTCAGGACACATCCATAGGCGCTCAGATTCACCTCTCAACATATTCATCAGCGTCGTGCGGTTAATAGTACCAGTCCTATGTTGGTTAACAAGACTTCGTGTGCGTCCAGTGTGCTTCTCATGCTTGGCTGTGCCGATCTTTACTCCCAATTGGCGTATTCTTAGAAGTGATGTTGACACTTTGCTACATTATTACTGTATTAAAGCCTTAGCGAAATATGTTAACGTTGGTTAAGTGGCATAGAAGATGACTGTGGCATGGGCGGTAATGGTGGCATGGATGAAACGGCGGCAAGGAATATAATCTGTGTCAGAAATCATTGAAAACACACGACACATAAGGCTACGAATGGACACGACTATCAACGCCACAGGGCATGAACTATCAAAAGAAGAAGACATTTGTGATACTGCAAGCTTCTGGTGGCCAGCTATCTTGCACCGTTTGTACAGACAGGAGCAAGCAGACAGCACGGCGCATGTTTTGCTAGTCTGACTCTATCTTGATTTTTTAAAAGCCTGCATAGTTTCCCGGAAAATAAGAGCTGATTATCTGTCACACTGGGTAATCGTGTAAACACAGCCGTGTGGACATGCTAGCTTTGTAGCTTCAATACATCCTTTTAAATCTGTCAGCTCCAGACAAGCATTTCTTCAGTTCTGTACATCTTGAAATTGTATTGCCTACAGCTATAACTTGCGGCATCCGTGGCTTAGGCGTAGCGAGTCCGACTCGTAATTCCAACGTACCGCGATCGAAACCCACTGCTGGCTGTGTTGATTTTTATCATGGTATGGGGCGTCGCAGGTCGACCCAGCCTGAAATGGGTACCAGGATGTATGAACTGGGAATGTAAAAACGGCCGGCGTAATGCTGACCACATTACCCACCTAGTGCCGATTGGTCTGTAAAAATATGGATGTTCTTCCCATGCCCCATGCGCCTACTTTTAAGAGCTATAACTTTCTGGGTCAAGAACAGTGAGTGGCTCTCGACCTTCCTAACGCCGCGACCCTTTAATACAGTTCCCTTTTGTTGTAGCGACCCACAAACAATAATTTTCTTTCATAACTTTAATGAATATGTGGCTACCCCTTTGAAAAGGTCATTTGACCCAAAAAAGGGCCACGACCGTCATGTTGAGAACCGAACACACTGGTCTGGATAGTTTATAACCCCCTTGTGGGTTTGGGGACTCATCTGAAGCAAGCATATCGCAAAAGGCAACTAATTATAGATGTTTACTTCCTTCAGGTATAGAGGCAGACCAAGAGAGATAATGCTGGATTGCATGGAGGGTCATCATCAAGAGAGCTGTTCCAGTCAACCAGGTAACGTTGATCTGTGGAGTCGCATGAGCGCCTACAGCCAGTTAGCAGGGCATATAATGATGACGATGATGACTTCCTTCAAAGTCGGAGTGCGTCTGTCTGAAAGGCGAAGACCCCCCCCCCCCGCCCTCCCCCCCCCCAAACCCCCCCCCCCATAAGTTTTTAACACTTTGGCTCGGTAGTATGGATATCGCAACTTTTCGGCCTTGATTCCATGATAGATACTGTAAATCTGGGAGAAAATGTGGCTTAAGCCTGATCTGTAAAATGGTTGTGCGAGGAAAATTCAATTTCTGGAATATGACTACAAATCCAGAAATGGACGAGCAACCAGAACTACCCGTCAGAGTTTACAGCCGGTGAACGCGAAGAATACGAAGAAGAAGCCGGTTGTATGTTTACAATAACAGGCTAATGGGAGTTTCTCCTGCTTTTTCCAACGATTGCTATAGATGTAAATGTTCTCTCTCTCTCTCTCTCTCTCTCTCTCTCTCTCTCTCTCTCTCTCTCTCTCTCTCTCTCTTTGTTGTTTTGTTGTTGTTGCTACATTGAAACAAAGAAGGAAATGAGCCCGCCTTTTAAAGTTTAATCTCATCAAGAAAAATCGTGTTAGGGTGTGCCTGATTTATTCCTATTACTTCTGGTCTGGTCTGGTCTGCATGTATGTACGGTGGGGGGGTGGATGGATGGATGGATGGATGGATGCATGCATGTTTGTATGTATGTATGAATGAATGAATGAATTTCTACCCCACCAGGACATCACACAAGCGATAAACACCCGATGACACAAAGTGCCACCATGCGGATGAGGATCGCCGTGGAGAGGTCCCAGAAACCGCGTTCAGACATTTGGCCATATTTATGGCCTGCCTATATTGCGGCCCCTGGCAAAAGCCAGAGTAGGGCTTCAAATGACAAAAAATTTCGTCCTGAAAAGGACGAAACTGGATTATGTATGTATGTATGTATGTATGTATGTATGTATGTATGTATGTATGTATGTATGTATGTATGTATGTATGTATGTATGTATGTATGTATGTATGTATGTATGTATGTATGTATGTATGTATGTATGTATGTATGTATGTATGTATGTATGTATGTATGTATGTAACAACACGTTTATTGAACATTTGTTAGTAATGTTAGACTGGTACCTATAATTATCTCCCTTTTCTATTTAACTCCCTTTGTTTCTGGTTACTATCTTTATAACCTAGACATAATATCTGGAATATGGTTGTCAACCCCTTTTACATGCATAATGTCAAATTTAAACTGTTGCAGTAACAATGCCCAGCGGTAAACTCTAGCGTTTTTATTAGCATCTATGTTCTGCAGTTTCACCAATGCAAGATTATCTGTGATGATTGTAAATTCTTTGCCGATTAGGAATTTTTGAAATTTTTTCAAACTGATCACAATAGCTAATGCCTCTCGCTCGAACGCACTATATTTCTGTTGCGCTTGGGTGAGTTTTTGTGACATATAATATACAGGTAATAAAACAGAATGTAACTGAGCTAGCATTGAACTTATGGTATGCAAACTTGCATCAAACTGAAGATAAAATCTTTTTGATATGTCTGGCTGTCTGAGAATTGGGAATTTGGAAAAAGTTTCTTTAATTTTCAAGACAAATTGTTAACAAAAGTTAAGGATCTCACTGAAACACTTTTCTTAAAGCGAATGTACGTAGTTTCACTTTACAAATTGAATAGTCTATCACGTTGATCACTGTTCATACTGTCTATCCATTATTATTTGTAAACATTTCGTGACGTAATCAATGTCGATGAACATCAATCCTTTCTTACCAACACGATAAACACTTGAACTCACTTATACTGACGTATTACACAACATTTAGTAGTAAAAGTACTACTTCTGGTTCTGACTGGACCCCGTTGTTTACTTTTCTTGACATGTGTTCTTGACTTGAGGCATTCACTTGTGGCAAGTGTGTTGTACTGTTGCCTCGAGTTAGCTGTCGCTGATGACCTCTTAGCTGCTACTGTGTTGTACTTGACTGTTTGATCAGCGCTGATGACCACTTTAATTCATAGCGTGGTGACCTTGAGCTCACTGTAATTGAGTACCGTCTTGGCCCATGGCGTTGTAGTATTTTTGCGGAGAAATCTAGTCCGAACGTGGTATCTGTGATTTAGGACCTCTCGTTTGACGAAAAAAAAACCCACGTCAAATAAGGAATCACACAGAAAAAGATATTCTGCTGACAATCTTCCGTCGTGAATTACCCACCACGAGGGTCAAAAGTTCAGCCTACACCGTCTCCTCCAGCCACGAACAACGATCCCACGTCGCGGGATAAAACGTGAAATTTTTTAACACGTGGAGTGATACGTTACCCAGTATACTCGCCGTGTTTCTACCAATTTTTCTCAGGCAAGCTTGTCAGTTTGAGAATGACCAGAGTCTGGAATTCAGTTGTCCCGGTTTTACTTAATGCCCTTCGACAGCATGTCCTGGTCTTATATAATACCCCGACATTTCTTTAAACTCCATCTTCCAACACACATAGTCACTCTCAGCTTACAGCTGCCGGTGTTTGCCTAAATTTTACTTGTGTCCACAATAACACTACTCCTAATGTACTGCCATAGTTAGAACAAGCCTCTAATGTAATTCATACTTAGAAATCACAATGTATTAACACTTAGGACGAGTTCCCAATGTAATGACTGCACTTGTATCTACTGCAGTTGTGTCTAGAGGTTAGGTCACAGCTTAATCTAACAAGACTGCACTGCTCTCATCGGTCACACGACTTCTAACGACGGTTGACACCAGCTGATACATTTCATCAGCTTATTATCACTGTAGCACAAGACACGAATCAACAACGATGCCCACTTACACCATTCGGGGCAATCTCAACTTGCTCACGCATTAATGCTCCAGACATGCTTCAGACGATGGACACTGGCATATTCATGGCTGGCTCAACAATCAAACGGTGTAACACTACAGCTGGCCTTCACTCTCATTCATTCGACTTTGATTCATCTTCACAGATCCAGTTTCACATCCTTCCTCTCTGGGGCCCAGTCACCGAATGACCGCCTGATTCTCAATCCCCCAGATCTCACAATTCACCCGTGACTCACTCTTTCCTGTCGTTTCACCATATCTCTGTGAAACCCATGCTCTCAGGGACTTGCCCAATTATGCCAGTCATCCCCTGACGTTATCCCTATTAATAGCATCATTACACATACATACATACATACATACATACATACATACATACATACATACATACATACATACATACATACATACATACATACATACATACATACATACATACATACATACAAAATCCAACAGGTCACAGGCAGGGTTGCCATATTGGCATTTTTTTATGCCAGATTCCACAAATCTGGCATACCAGATTCCACAAATCTGGCATATTTGAAATTGAACTGGCATTAGATAATGAACTGGCATATTCTGGCATATTTGGGTTTTTCCTGGCATTTCTTATCAAGATGTGCTCACATTTTCTTCATGGTTCCTCTTTTAGAAACACGCAAATTTACTAAAAACAATGTAGACCCACAGTTAAAATCTTTATTTCAGTTTGACTGTGTTGTGATGTCCTGGCACAAACTAACGGACTGTTCAGAAACTACTTGAGGACAGAAAATAGATAGGATATAGACCTAGTTCTATCTGTGATATATTTTAATAATATTTTTATTACTTCACTTTTACCAATGGCCACGTCATCCAAAAAATGGTAAGCATCTTATGACAGCAATCGCAAGTATAATAGTAATTGGGAGAAAACATACTCATGGCTCAAAAGATCTTCAGACGGATCAGAGGCAGCATATTGTAAACTGTGTCAGTGCACTGTTGCATTAAGAATTAGTAACATTTCAAATCATGAAAAATCCGAAAAACACAGGATGAAAACTCCGTCAAAAACCCAGTCACAGCTTATTACAACAATAACTCCTAGACAATGTAATGATAAAGTTAAAGCAGCAGAGTTGCAACTTGCTGTAAGCATGACCTGCCATTGTGCAAAACGCACAATTGATCATTTAAGTGAAATCATGAGAGCGCATGGTCGGGGGAGAACATTGGAGCACATACAGTTGCATAGAACTCAATGTTCATGCCTAATAAAAAATGTTATATCGCCTGCACTCAAGGATGACCTTATTGATGATTTTCGGAACAAGAAATATGCCATCATTATAGATGAGTCTACTGACGTTTCCACTCAAAAGCACTAGTGCATTATTGTTCGTTTTTTCAGTGACAGAAAAAATGAAATATTTACTGGATTTCTTGCTTTAATTTCCTTGCAAGTGGCTACAGTAGAAAACATATTTAATTTGATTAATAAGGAAATCAAAAGGTGTGGTCAGAGTCTTAGAAATTGCATTGGTCTTGCGTCAGATGGCGCTTCAAACATGATCGGGTGGAAGAACTCGGTATGGTCCAGAATTAAAGATGTGTCTCTTGTTTGTGTACAGCTCAGATGTATCTGCCATTCATTATCACTCTGCATTTGTAGTGCAATTACCAAGCTACCATCCAATAGTGGTTTTCTACTGTCAGAAATACCTCAGTGGTTTCGTCATGGTGATTTAAGACGAGAAGCCTATAAAGAACTGTTCAGAGTGATGAACACATATACGGAGTTTGAATCAGAACGAACTGCTCCTCTTCCATTGAGAAACTGTCATCTACTAGGTGGCTTGTGCGAGGAATGATTATGTTCAATATGTTGGTGAACTGGGAAGAATTAAAAGCTTATTTCACATGTGCCTGGGAAAGTAAAGACAGCCGGCGTAATGCTGACCACATTACCCACAGAGTGCTGATGGTCTGTAAAAATATGGGACGCTCTGCCCATATGCCCGATGCGCCGAAAGGCGTGGAAAAGGGATCTTTACTTTACTTTTACTTCACATGTGCTGAGTTAGTCCAGACAACGTTTGACACAAAATATAAAGTAAGATTGTTAAAAGAAATGCTGTTAGACCACAATAATTATTAGTACTTTGTGTTTGCGACACCAATTGTACAAGAATTTGAAAGACTGAACAGTCTTTTTCAACAAACAAAAGCTGATCCTCATGAACTACACCAAGAATTGTCCATGGACCAGAAAAGTCTTAAGAACAGACTGTATGAGCAGAAAAAAAAATATTCATCACGTTGACTTTGGTATTAAATTCCTAACGGAATGTAATGCGTTTCTACATAAGAAAAACGGGACTGAAGCTCAGATAGAAATAAACAATGTTAAATAAAGATGCATGTGTGCGCTAGTGGAAGCTCCCAGTCAAATTACGTGTAGACCTCCCACCGAGAATGTATTTCAAAATCTGTCAAAATTGAGCCCTTTGGCAGTTTTAAATCAAGTATCAAGGACACAGTTTTCAGAGCTACCATTTTTTACACCTGGCAGAAAACAACATCAGTATTATAGAAGAGCAGTACAGAAAATTGATTCTTGTCAACTGGAAAGAAGAAGCTACTTTTAAGAAGGATGGACTACCTACAAACAGTGAAGATTTTTGGATAGGCGTACTTCGACACCAGGCATATAAAGAGTTGGCCACTTTCGCCTTACTTGCTTAATAATGCCCGTTAGCAATGCTGTAGTTGAGAGAATATTCTCTCTTGTTACTTCAACTAAATCAAAAGCAAGAAACAAAATACAACTGGATTTTCTTGATGCAGTTGTTAGAATTAGAGCAGAACTATCGATATCAAAGAAATGTTGCAAAGACCTCATACCATCTGAGAAAATGCTTAAAGATTTTACATCCGAAAAGGTTTATGCTGCATCTTCCACTGGTTCCAGTGAGGATGACAGTGAAGAATTCAATCTAGAGCTTTTGATGTGAAGTAAGTACAATGTAATACTTTATTTGGCAATTTTCTGGCATATTTTGGGTAATGGTTTGGCATAAAATGAAGTTTTTTATCTGGCAACCCTGGTCACAGGACAGGCAAATATTTCAGGGGGTGGTTGATGAGGTGCATAGTTTTGGTTAGGTTAAGGGTAAGGCTTAGGGTTAGGGTTGGGGTAACAGTTAGGGTTTGTGAAAGGACACAAATCTTCGCCTTAGAAGAAACGCGCTAAAGCACAGAAACCACATAAAACCAGCTCTTACCACCCTCTAAAATATTAGACTGTCCCGTGACGTTATTTGTAATCGGATTAAAAAAAAAAAGCAGATATTTTGTTGGTACCACCCCCTGAAATATTTGACTGTACCGTGACCTGTGGTTCTCCCCTGTTTGTGATCAGGTGATAAGAAAGTATGAATAATTGTGTTGTGGGTTTCTGCCTTTCTTCTTTACTTGGACCTAGTTGAAGTTCACAAGTTCTAGCACGCAAGTCGTATTTTCAACAAAGGTCGCATACCAATATATGTTTTTCGCGCTTGACCAGGACGTATTCCAAGTTGGGCTTATTAGAAAGCGGACGTAAACCGAGGTACCACTGTATTAGAAAACCCAGCATATTTTTATTGATTTTTCAATAATGGCTGGTCAGCGTCTGTGGCTTAGGGATTTCGGACGCAATTTAACAATTCCAACATACCCATTTCAGTCAGCGATAAACGATTAGGCTGCCGACCTTGTAACATTCGACCACGTTCAGCCTTTTTCATTATTTTACGCCTTAGAACAGGACACACTGGACTTCACAACCACATGTCACAAAATTTAAGACTGGCGAATCAGCCATGTGTACAGGTGAATTCCCACCTGAGACAAACGATCAAATCCTCTAAGGTTAAGGTTAGTTGCGTATCCTTTACAGGACGTTGCAGAACCAACCCCAACAGCCCCTGTGTGATTTTTCTAGGCAAATTTACGTAAAGTAGTTTGCCATCGCTTTCTGGACGGTCAGCTTTCTTGATACCACTGTCAAAACCAACGCAAGTTGCATGGCCCACAGCTGGGATCGAACCCGGCATCCCGGTGCGTTCGCATTGACTTAGCCACAGAGCCGACCATCCTCCAAGACTGTCCCAAATACAACATATCAAGGCAAAACTGTTGGCGAAAAGAAACATTGGTGTAAGCCACACTTTACGGGTCGCTGAGTGAATTACAAAAGACAGTGAAGTTCCCACTAGAGACAACATTGCAGATGTAGATAATGTATTTCAACTCTTTAGTCCTGGGCAATTGTTACTTTAACCTATTTCTACTCCCAGGGAATCGAGCTTCAGACAGTAGAACATTATCATGACTGACTGACTGACTGAATTTCTACCTCACCAGGACATCACACAAGCGATAAACACCCGATGACACAAAGTGCCACCATGCGGATGAGGATCACCATGGAGAGGTCCCAGAAACCGCGTTTAGACATTTGGCCATAATGATGACCTGCCTATATTGCGGCCCCTGGCAAAAGCCAGAGTGGGGCTTCAGATAACAAAAAATTACGTCCTAAGAAGGACGTAAGGAATAATAATTACTAAAATGAACATTATCATGAAATAAACAGAGGCACAAAAGGCAGAAGTTGTTGAGCTAATAATTCAGATACTAGATACGCATATAAAGTATGTGTGTTATGGTAGAGAACACAACCGTCATGTTATCCTTGGAAAGACTTAGAAACGCACGTAGTGTATTAGGTAGTGTCTCGCAGAGTTCTTTTTCGCTTGTTAATGTCCTTTTTGGGAAAAAAGAAAAGGGGAAGAGTGGGGGCATGTCTACGTCGTCTGTTAGTAAAACTACACAACAGCCAATCGAACCTTGTGTTGGTTTACACTGTCTCTTAAAGGTTATGTAGGTAATTGTGTGTAGCCTATGACATATAATCATCAACAGCTAGCAGGTCATTTGCATAACGTCACTCTCATCACAGCCTGCGTGACAGAAAGTCGGGTCCTATTTAGGTTTTCCGCCCCAGAAAGAGAGTGACCTCCCTTGACATTCATAAATAGTCGTGTTCAGGGCTTGTCCTATGTTACGGGGGTGTCGTTCTTGGTGACCGGTTACCACACGTAAAATTTTACTGGTTGTTGTCACCGGCCGGTAATATCGCGCATTGTATATTCCAGGATGTGAGCGCTTTTAACAGTGGGACATAGGCTGCACTCTATCGTGTGACGTAGGCTGCACTCTCTTGTCGGACGTAGTGGGGTTGAGGTTAGGGCCATTTCTGTATGTTTTGGACCGTATCGCCAGCCTGTGACAAAGCGCGATATCCCAGCAACATAGGACAAGCACCGCGACACGGCGATTCATGAATGACAAGGGAAGCCACTCTCTTTTTGGGCCTAAGAACGCAAATAGGACCAAAACTCGGTCTCTCGCCAAACTCTGCTGCCTCGCAAACTTTCACATATCCTTTACCAATCTTCGCATTGGTCGGCCTTTGCAACTCTTTCCTGGTACCATGCCTTCTGCTACTGTTTTTTTTTTAAATCCGCTGTGACGCTTGATGAGTCTAACAAATTTCAGCTTCTTAGACAAGATTCTGTTTGTTAACCTATTCTCCTTGACGTTCGTATTTCACGGAATTGTCAGCATTTCTTTTTGTTTTTTGTCCGTGACATTCCGAGAATCTTTCTATAACATTTCAGCTCACCCCTTCCCTTTTCCTCCTTTCTTAAGGACTGGTAGACACTCCACAACCCACATCCGTATACTGCTACATGGAAGATACATCCTCTTAAAATGTTGATGAGTCAAATTTCGTAAAGGCATCTGTCTCAGTCTACTGCTATGTTAACCAATGTAAGCATAATTGCTTCTTCAACTCCATATATCCTAAAAACAACAAAAACTCATCATAGATTTATTAGTTACTCTATACAGTTTAGGAATCAGACAATAATTCTGGACTCCGTGATAGAGTGGTATAGGACTCAGTCTCTTAGAGTACAATTCAAGACTGAGACAAGGGTTCTAAACTCTGCGAGAGAAAGGGAAAGGACTCTATCTCTGAGAGTTGTCACACAATGCTTGTATCACGTGTCTTTGTTTGGGTTTCCCCTTATGAACTCAAAGACACCCTGAAGTAGTTTGAGTGTTAAGATGTTGGCTCGCAATGGTCTAGACAGTATCCCGCAGCTCCAATGAACATCCCACCAACTTCAGGAGTGGGATGACTCAAATTATGGCACTACAGAATCAATAAACATTCATAGGGGAACCTTGGACTGACTTCCCCCTACGTTCAAGCTCCCAGACTCTCTTTGAGTCCCAGGGGGTTTAGCATCACAGGCCCAATGGGCAGTAAAGAGAGAGTAAAATCGACGTATCATGCGTTTATTGGGCTTCTACGTAGGAACCTATGAACGTATAATGCGTTCCCTGGGACTCAAAGAGTTAATAGTAATTCTATTCTAGTCAAATTAACCCAGTATAACATGGAATATACCATACAACATATATTCTAGACAACTTGAGAACTGTGAAAGATGGACACTAACCATATACAGTCGAGTCTGGATAAGTAGAAGTGGCAGAGATTTAAGAAAAGGCTTCCACTTATCAGGATTTCTACTTATCCAGACAGCACACACAATAGAGACAATTGCCGGGACTAAGCTGGTCATGTCGACTTGACCGAAATTCGACTTATCCGGTGGTGGGGGTGTAATGGTAAGGGGAATGATAAGTTACAATGGAAGAAGTCAATTGGTGCATATTGAACGAAGCTTGAATGCGCAACGTTACGTCCATGAAATTCTTCGACCACATGTCCTTCCATTTTGGGATGCCAGCTGATATCTTTTTCAAGAGGACAACGCCAGACCCCATTCTGCACAACTGACCATGCAGTTCCTGACTTCCAATAACATTCAAACCCTTCCCTGACCATCCCTATCTGCAGACATGAGTCCGATTGAGCACCTGTGGGATGAGCTGCAAAGACGTGTTTGTCGCCGAAACGTTGCTCCAGCCAATGGTCGTGATCTGTTCCAGGCACTCCAGGAAGAATAGGCATTCATCCCACAGGACTACATCAGACATCTGATTGCATCCAAGCGAAGGAGATGCCAGTCACTGATCCATGCAAGAGGAGGCCACACGCTATACTAACGGGAAAGGCCTACGCTTAAAAACTATCTTGACCCAAATGCAAAAAAAAGTGTCAATTGATTGATGGAACCCTAAAGTATCTTCTTCTTCCTCTTCTTCACTTTCTCTTTTACAGCTGTGGGTGTCGGGGGAGATTTAAGGTTCTGTTCTGTTTTTAGCTCTTCTGACCGCCTCGACCATAGGCACATCGTGCTGTTGTAGAGTTTCTCTGATGTTATCCTTCCATCTTGTTCTTGGTCTACCTTTTGCTCTACGTCCTTCTTCTCTTTCCATGTATGCTTTGTATGGTATGTTGTCACAAGGCATTCTCTCTAAGTGGGCAAACCATTTCACTTGCTGTCTTTGTATGTAATTTAGAATTGGTTCTGTGCCGACTTTTTCTCTTATGATCTCATTCCTGATCTTATCTCTCATGGTCACTCCTGCTGCCCTTCTCAGACATCTCATTTCCATGGTTGCTAATTTTTTTTAATGGTTTGTTGTGAGTGACCATGTCTGGCACAGGTAGCACAGAGTTGGAATAAATATGCTTTGAATAAGATGTCTCTTTGTGCTGATTGGGATTGTCTTATGCTGTAAGAGAGGGGCTAGCTGTCCTAATGCTTGGTTTGCTTTACTGCACCTAATGTTAATTTCTTTATCCAATTTCCCATCTTCGGCAAATGTAGTTCCCAGATATTTAAACTCAGATGCCTGTTTAATGCCTTTGTATTCTATTGCTATGTTTAGAACTGTCTTCTTTTTTCCTATTGACATTACTTCTGTCTTTTCAGTGTTGATTCTCATATTATTTGTTTTACATTCTTCATTCATGGATGTTAGATGTTGTTGCAATTTCATGGTTGTATCTGCTATCAAGGCCTGGTCATCTGCAAAGAGTAATTCGTTGATCTTACTAACATTTTCATTCATGGGCTTGGTATTCTTGCATATACTGTCGATGTAGGTGATAAACAGCAGTGGTGATAAGACACACCCCTGTCTTACTCCAGATGTTACTGTGAATGGATGAGATGTTTCCTGATTTATTCTAACTACACTTCTACAATCCCTGTATAAACTTTTGCACAATTCGATGAGGTGTTCGCTTACTTCATATCTTGCCATTACTTTCCATAATATTTGTCAGTCGACTCTGTCAAATGCCTTCTCCTGGTCTACGAATGCCACAAATAAGTTCTTATTGTATTCAATGTTTTTTTCTATTAACTGTTTAAGTGTGAAGATTGCATCTGTGCAGCTTCTATTTCTCCCAAATCCCATCTGTTCTTCTGCCAGCTGTGGTTCTATTACTGGTATCAGTCTTGTTTCTATTATCTTGGCAAACATTTTGCCAACATGGCTTAAAAGAGAGATGCCTCGGTATTGGTCGCATTCTCGTTTGCTTCCTTTGTTCTTCCACAATGGTATAACTATTGCATGTTGCCAATCAATAGGGGCAGTTTGTTGTACCCATGCTGCATTAAATATTATGTGAAGCCATCTGATGCTGCTTTCACCTGCTGTTTGAATTATTTCTGTTGGTAATCTATCAACTCCTTGTGCTTTATACTTGGGAGACTGCTTAATGACTTTTTCTATTTCATCCATTAGTATGTGTGATTCTAACACTGTTGCTCTGTGCTCTTAAATTGTTCTTTCCTGCTGATCTCCTAGAGGATTAATGAGCTCACTGAAATATTCCCTCCATCTTTCTGCTATTTCGGGTGGATCTATCAATGGCTTTCCTGTCTTATCATTAATTATTTCAGTGGGGTTGTAGCTCTCATCTCTTTTCCGCATATTTTTAACTACTTTGAAAAATTTTCTGCTGTCTGTTTTCTCATTTTCTGCTAATGACTCACCGAAACGTTCCTAGGATGCTTGTTTTGCTGTCTTGACACTCCTTTTGGTTTCTCTCCTTTGCAGTCTATAGTTTATATAATCTTCTTCTTTCTTTGATTTTATCCACTGTTTATGTGTCCTTTTTCTTTTTTAACTGCGTCTTTTACTTTTTCGCACCACCAAGGTGAATATTTGTTACTTTCCCGTCTGTTTCCACTCTTCCGTTTTCCACATAATTCTTCTGCAATACTAAGCATAGTGTTTTTATATTTACTCCATTTTTCTTCAATATTGCCAACTACATGTGGAAGTTGTTTGAATGCTGTCTCTACTTTCTGTTGTAACTGTTCTTTTACTCCTTCCTGTTTCAGATTTGCTATCTTGATGAGATCCTTGTTTTTGGTTAATTTGTTTCTGTGTTTCTTTAATGTAGATGTTTTGCTGTTAACATAACTATTTTATGGTCAGTGTCACAAAGACCATTAGGGATTGCTCTTGAATCAAGAATTCTCCTTCTTCCTTGAACTCTGGTAAGTATAAAGTCAATCTGGCTCTTGATGGAGACATCCTTCCATTTGTACCAAGTGTAAAGTTGTGAATTTCTATGGTCAAAGAATGTGTTCGTAATAAAAAGATTGTGCTGGCTGCATAGATGCAATATTCTCTGACCATTTCCATTTCTATCACTGTTTTTAGCTGCATGTAGACCTAGAAACTGTTCGTATTCTCTTCTGTTATTTCTTACCCTCCCGTTGAAGTCACCCATTACATATAGTATGCTGTTTCCCTCAACTTTCTCTATCTCATCAGACAGATCGTCAAAGAATTCATCTTTCTGCTCTTCTGTATAATTATCATTGCATGGTGCATATAACTGTATTTATGTTTCTGCTTTTTCTCCTCTTTTAATTTTCAAAGTAATAATTCTATTTGAGTGATAATGTATGTCTAATATGTAGTTAGATATGTCCGGATGCATCAGGAAACCCACTCCATTCTTCGATGTTTCTCCTCCTGCATATGTTAGTAGGTAGCCTCTGTGTATTTTCTTGTTACTATTTCCCTTGCGTCTTATGTTAGCTAGCCCCATTAACTTGATTTTCATTTTTTTTCCTATCATTTCAATAATCTCTTCTGTTTTATTTCCCATGCCAGCGGTGTTAAGTGTTGCAATCTTGGATTTCGCTTTTCTGTCTCGTAGTCCCTTAACATAGCCATGGTGATATACCGTTTGATCAGTCCGTTTATATCTCATTGTGTAATTAACTTCTTTGGTATTCCGAAGTCCTTCATAGCATTCCATAAACTGTTTATGTGGACTATCTTAAGCTTTTTAAAATCCATAAAAACATTATGTACATCTCTTCTGTGTTCCCAATTCTGCTCTGCTATTTGCCGTACAATGAATATCTGATCTATCGTTGATCTGTTCTGTCGGAAAAACTGCTTGGTAATCTCCCAATATGTCTTCGACGTATGGTTTTAGCCTGTTTAGCATTACCCCAGATATAGTATCCTTATAGCATGTAGATAATAGTTGTTCTGATGATTAGCTTCCATATCCATGACAATAATGTTCATGTATTCTCGCTTTTGGTGCCTAACTACTTTAGTAGCTTCTTTATATGCTGTTCTATATTTCCTTCTTTTTGTATGTTACTAGTATCATTTAGCCAACTCTGTCTGGCGTGTGGGTTTTTTTTTTTTTTTTTTTTTTTTTTTTTTGCTGACTGCTTCTTCACAATTTGTTGTAAAACATTCTACCTACAGAAGCTGTGAAAAATTAGCACAGCCTAATCGTTACTATAGAAAATCCGGTGTGTTGGGAAATGAACACGCGGACAGACTGGCTGGCTCTGCACAACTTGGTGGAATACTGATACATGATAGGGCAGACGTAGTTAGTGCCTTGTGGGAGAGTGTGTACAGTTCGGAGGAGCAGATGGATCACCACAGTCTGGTGAGATTGATGCAGCGGGAGTGACGAGAGGTTCTGGTAGATGCTCGAGGCTCAGAGGAAAGCAAGACGGACGTTTGATCAGAATGCTACTGGCACCATTGGTATCATAAATCTTCGCTGGCTGCTGAAGATGGGGACAGAGCGTTTATGAATGCTGTGATGTCGGTTCTTGAATCAAATCAAATCAATCTAAAATGCGAAAGCAAAGAGTAATAACTCTTTATTCCGTCCAATCCCAGGAGACAAAAATTTTCACTCTTGTCCCCCTTTATTCGAGATAGGCCACGACCAGCTCCCGGTCGTGCATAAGGCTGACCGTCAAATCCACACGCCTACCCCCCCCCCCCCCCTCTCCCCCCACCCACCCCTTTTCCGAACGGGGAGCCGCCAGGTGTAGCAGCTAGACGCTCGACTGTGGATCTAAAGGTCGCTGGTTCGGATCCTGATAGAACCCGACTTTTTTCTTTCTTTATTAAATGGCCTTGGCCCACCAGGTCGACCAAGACTTACTTGATGAAGCCCTAAACTACTTGAAGCCTCGAACGCCCTACAATTTTAAACTACACACATCTAGAGAGCTGTTAAAGGGCGGAAGTTGAAGCCTATCAAGCTTATTATTGTATTCAATTTAATAGGTTACAAGTTAGAATAATTAAAAGCCGGAAATAATATACCCTTCATTATATTAACAAATTGGAAATTTCTGGGGATTAAACACAAATTTGAAAGAAAATTGCATTTGTGGAAACAAATATTTGTATTTTAAATCGGCAATTTTACATACAGTGGTTTGCAACTGTTTTTCTGTGTATAGTAGCCAACTTATCGTGCCTGACTACTTCCATCAAACAAAATGCTTTTCTGGTGTCGACTGTTGGCTTTGGCGCCTTTAGCAACTGAAATCTGCATTTACTGCTTGAGAATCTTATTGGTATGTTTTGATTGTTCTGGGACTAATCGTTGGTTCACTAGTTTTTCAAATGCGCTAGTGAGAGCGATTTTCGCTTGGTTCTTTGCTAACAATAAATCAATAAATAAATCAATTGTGACGCTCAACCAGCATTGACCCCCCCCCCCCAGGGGGGGGGGGGGGCAGAAGCTTTTGGTAATAAATGTGATTAAGTTTATGTGGGCCAAATTTAATGGCTCGCCACCAAATAGCTCTGAAAAGGACTCTTGCAGTGTTGATGCAATCAGATGAGACAGATCCAAACAGACAGATCCAGATATTATTTGAAATATATTATTAAGCTTCATAATAAACTTGATATATCTGATTCCTTCTACAGGTGATGACAATAACGAATAAAATACTTCACACAAAAATCAGTGTCATATTATCCGGGGGCCGCACGAGCATAGGTACCGCAGGTTAATCCTTGAACATGTTTAATATTATCGACGATTTACATTTCATTACTCTCAGTGGTTTTCGTAGTGACCCCAGCACACTGGTCAGCCAAGGTTTCTATAATGCCATTATGACGGCTGTGCTACAGAATACAACATCCCCGTGTGGGTTCCGGAGTCCCATTGTGGGGAAAACGAGAATAGACCCACTGCCTACCCAAAAGCATGTCGTAAAAGTCGACTAATTGGGAGCTTCGTTTGAAGTCGGAGTGCATCTGCCTGAGAGGCAAGGAACCAACAGTCTGCATTTAAATGAATCAGATCTGTAAAACTTATGCATACGCAACACTCAGGTTCTGGAGCAGGACTCCAGTCCAGGAGTGGACGAACAACCAGAAGTTTTCGCCAGAGTGTAGAGCTGGTGAACGCGAAGAAGAAGAAGAAGAATTCAACAGTATCTTTAGTTGTTCATGGTAACGCATGGTTCATTAGAGAAATTTATTACCAGACAAGAAGTTCAGAGTTCCAATCGAATGAAACTGTTACAAACTATGCGCTCATTGTTCTAGTCGAATTTCTTTGTATTTGCCATGTAGTCTTCTCTCTGTCTGATCTTTTGTATATTTGTAAATGTGTTCCTACACGTATAGACAATGTCTGGCTAGAAGAAAATCAAACATACACGAACACCGAACACAAGGTAAAGCATTCAAGCACTGACATGGAAATATCGCTACTCTGGTTCTGTTCCAACGACCTACCGCTGGCAAACGAGAAAGTTTGTTTCTCTGAAATCAATGGATCGATACGCAAAAGAAAGGGAGTTGTATCGACAACACCTGAGCCTCTGGCTACTTGGTGTAATTGTATACAGATAAGGAACAGAATAAATAAGAAGTTCCGTTGGTTTGATTGCAAATGTCGTGGTGCTAGTTAAGGACTGACAAGGTGTGTCGTGCTGTAGGCTGCAATCTTACCGTTTAAAGATCTTGTCTAGCTACATGGATTAATGCATATTGTAACGTGTAATAATATTATACTTTATTTAAGGGAAGTATATAAACCTGTTACTACAGTATGTGCTAGTTTCTAACCTAATTCCTGGTAATATGTTCAATGTAGTTTAGACTACCGGTGCCAAATAAGATGATAACAGGGCCGTCTTAGCTCAGGGGCTCTGTGGGCACTTTCCCGGGGGCCTCGCAACCTGAGAGACGAAATGTTAATCTTTGTATGTCAAGATACTTGCCGTAAATAAAAACTGCATTTCTGCGAATAGTTGTCTTAGGGGCTCCAGTACACAGATTTGCTCAGGGGCCCATAAAGATGTTGAGGTGGCTCTGGTTAGATAAGTTAAGAACCCACATCAAAGCACTCGAGACATTCTCATTGTCGCTCCTTCCCCAGCGTTAGCAGCGACCAAAGAGTACTGTTTACGTTGGTACCAGTAGCAGTTTGGCTGTATGTCTGTCTCATCCAACCCCTGTTTAGAGATTTAAGACGAATCTTGGGGTTCGTCCCCTCCTTGTCTGCAGGACATTTAGAGTGAATGGACGTCTACTAGCTTTGCTAAGGGGTTCTGCGTGGTCTCGAGGCATGGTGTCCGCTTCGAGTGCAGGAGGTTCCGGGTTCAATCCCTGGTAAGGGCTGGGATTTTTTCACGTGGACTTCGACTTTTGGTAATTCCCCCTGGTCTCTGGGTGTGAGATCGGGCGCCCGTGTGCATTGTTGCGTCCGTAAAAAATCCTTTGGCAGTTGTAAATCAAAAAGAGTAGCCTAACAGCGCTGCCCGGGCAAAATGAGGAATTAAAAATTTACCCAAAGTATTTCAGGATCCTCGCCGGTGCTACAAAGCATGTGCACTGTGCTGAGATTCTTCGGACTCAGATTTGAGCAAGAAGAAGAACGGACACTTATGGGTAATTAGCCGTGTGTCATGATGTTGATCCGTTGTTCAAACCTGAAACTTCAAAACGTCGCTTTATCAATTATTAGGGTGACCGCACGTCCGGTTTTTACCACTTTAGGTGTGCCCTGGCCGTCCCGTCGATACTTTAAAAAAAAACAGTCAATTGTCCCGTTTTGTAAAACTCTACGAATTAGCTCGACAATACAACATACGCGGCGACTCCCTTGGCTTAAGCGGTGCAAGTCCGACTCATAATTCCAACGTACCTCAATCTAAACACCCTGCTGGCTGCGTGGTCGACCCAGCCTTAAATGGGTACCAGGATAGCTGTCCTGGTGAAGTAAAGACGGCCGGCGTAATGCTGACCACATTACCCACCTAGTGCCGTATAAGTTAGCTGCGTATCCTTTACAGGACGTTGCAGAACCAACCCCATGGTTTTTCTAGGCAAATTTACGTCCAGTAGTTTGCCATTGCCCCTGGACGGTCGGCTTCTTTGATACCGCTGTCGAAACCATCGCAAGGCGCATGGCCCGCAGCTGGGATCGAACCCGGCATCCCGGCACTACAAAGCGTTTGCATCGACTTGGCGAAAGAGCCGACTTACTGTACTAAACAGTGGCCGGTAAACTTATGAATCAAAGAGCCAAATATCAACAGCAGGACGGTAAAAAAAATCATAATTTTGAGAGCCAAATTTCTTTTCAAGAGCCAGGGTTTTTTGTGTGTGTGTGAGTCGGTTAAAGCTAGCTACTAATCATTAAATATAACCAGACAAAATAACAATAACAATCTTATTTATTGACAAAAAAATACAAAGAGCTGCACTCAGGTCGCTAAAGAGCCACCTGCGGCTCGCAGGCCGCGGTTTGCCGACCGCTGCACTAGAACAGAAACTTTTAATGCCTGAGATATGTCAGTGCAGTTTCATTGTAGAATATTTACTTTTAATGTCTGAGATATGTCAGTGCAGTTTCATTGTACAATATTTACTTTTAATGTCTGTATTTTTATAGACCAATCGACACAAGATGGGCGATGTGGTCAGCATCACGCCGGCCGCCTTTACTTTCCCGGGACTGCACCCGGTACCCACTCAAGGCTGGGTCGACCTGGGAGCCAAGATCATTTTTGACAAAAGTCCGGCTCCGCCAGGGAATGAACCCACGACCTTCCGATCCGCGACGAGCGTTTAGCCGCTCGGCCACAACGACTCCCGTTCTACAATACGATGACGTCAAAAAATCTAGCAACTCGTTCCTTGCCTTTTATCTCCTCCGACTTTCATGTTGTCATGAAGTATTTCAGTTTTCTTCTACTCGCGTTGTGATCTAATAATATTGATTGTTGGCTACTGAGGCATGCATGACTTGCACATGACCTGGTACACAAAGGGTTTGACTCTGGACTCGACTTGCTAGCATTCTTGGTGACTTGAAACTTGACTTGGGACTTGGTGGTAATGACTTGGGACTCAACTTGTTCGCATTCTTGGTGACTTGAAACTTGACTTGGGACTTGGTGGTTATGACTTGGGACTCAACTTGTTCGCATTCTTGGTGACTTGAAACTTGACTTGGGACTTGGTGGTAATGACTTAGGACTCAACTTGTTCGCATTCTTGGTGACTTGAAACTTGACTTGGGACTTGGTGGTAATGACTTGGGACTCAACTTGTTCGCATTCTTGGTGACTTGAAACTTGACTTGGGACTTGATGGTAATGACTTGGGACTCAACTTGTTAGCATTTTTGGTGATTTGAAACTTGACTTGGGACTTGGTGGTAATGACTTGGGACTCAACTTGTTCGCATTCTTGGTGATTTAAAACTTGACTTGGGACTTGGTGGTAATGACTTGGGACTCATCTTGTTCGCATTCTTGATGACTTGAAACTTTACTTGGGACTCAAAATGTTCGCATGCTTGGTGACTTGAAACTTGACTTGGGACTTGGTGGCAATGACTTGGGACTCAACTTGTTCGCATTTTTGGTGATTTGAAACTTGACTTGGGACTTGGTGGTAATGACTTGGGACTCAACTTGTTCGCATTCTTGGTGATTTAAAACTTGACTTGGGACTTGGTGGTAATGACTTGGGACTCATCTTGTTCGCATTCTTGATGACTTGAAACTTTACTTGGGACTCAAAATGTTCGCATGCTTGGTGACTTGAAACTTGACTTGGGACTTGGTGGCAATGACTTGGGACTCAACTTGTTCGCATTTTTGGTGATTTGAAACTTGACTTGGGACTTGGTGGTAATGACTTGGGACTCAACTTGTTCGCATTTTTGGTGATTTGAAACTTGACTTGGGACTTGGTGACAATGACTAGGGATGACTTGATGACATACTTGGTGATTTGAAACTTGACTTGGGACTTGGTGACAAGGACTAGGGATGACTTGATGACATACTTGGTGATTTGAAACTTGACTTGGGACTTGGTGACAATGACAAGGGATGACTTGATGACATACTTGGTGATTTGAAACTTGACTTGGGACTTGGTGACAATGATGGGGACGACTTGATCACATTCTTGGTGATTTGAAACTTGACTTAGGACTTGGTAGTAATGACTTGGGACTCAACTTTGACTTGAAAGGTGACGACTTCGTGCACCCTCTGTTTATGATATGAAGGTTTTAATTATTATGCAATTTAAACTATTATGTATATTTATTATAACTAATTTTGTTTACTAATCAGAAGAAATATATTCTTGTTTATTAGTTGTCCAAACCACAAAGGGCGGATTGTAAAATCTTACTTTGTTAGCGGAATCACCATTTCAGATGGACGCTTGTGGACAAATGTGTGAGTATATTGTCAGGTTAAAATATGTTTGTTTATATAACACACAACGGATTATTTAATGTATGAAATGTTGAAATAACATACCGAAAGACAGTGGTGGTACACAGCCGTCAACATTCCCTATGGAGACGGCATAAGAATAATCTTTTCTGGCTCTAGATAATGCAAATCCCACTTTACGGGAGGAGACATAACTAAAAAGAAATAGTTTTCATATTTTGCTCGGGTGCAGAATAGTCTGTTCACGTCAACTAAATTGTATTTTCAGTACTTCTGTGCAGTAGCTAGACGTGATCAGTTCTAGTGTGTTAACATTATCAGAGAACGATTACATTGGATAGAGTATCACGTGATATTTTTTCCTTTTTCCTTCGCTGTTGAGAGCATGCGTACGCAGCTAGCATCATAATAAGTACTAGTAATTAGTAGCTTTTGCACGTCAACATTTCTGCATTACTGGTGTAAGCATGCAGGGATCGTTCTTTTAGCTAATTTCTAGATGTAAAGCGACTGGCATAATTGTGATGGATAGTAAATAGTAGTTTTAATTAGTAAAGTAAATATTTTTGGGAATTAATGACAAGTGTAAGCGGAGACTACAGCAATTACTCGCATCCTCGCCATTGGCATTACCCTACGGTAGCACTGTTATGGCTAACTGGGGTGGGCTTCTCTTACTGAGCTCCAGTCCTGTATAACTGTCTCCCTGACAAACTGAAATTTGATACCAGGAAAGAAGGTCGGATTGATTGAGCTGAATATTTTGGTCCTATTAAGGTTATGGCCCACCAACACGAAGATGGGCACAGAATATAAGTCACTCCTTAAAAAAGAAAGTACACGATGCGGAAGAGTTGGGGAGAGACTGAGTTTCTTTCAGGCAGACTTTGATGAGAGCGACGTTCTGTAAAGGACATGCTACATGATGATGCAGATCATTTCTATATCAGCTAATTGTTAAATTATTAAACAGAACATTTCAGTCCGATCCAACTCATTAAGCTTCTCAACCGTAGTCATTTATTTTACCTCAGCTAACTAGTTACTGCTCTAACATAGTATTCTGCAGTTATTCTTCCGCCTCAGCCAATCGTAACATTATTAGACTGTGCCAGTGTTATACTTCCATCTTAGCTGCCACGAAGATAACATTGAAAAGGGGCGAGGTGGGGGTTAAAGGGCTTTGGCCTTGTTAAGTTGTGCAATAATAATAATTGTCATGTGCTGAATGGCAAACAAGATATATATATATATATATATATATATATATATATATATATATATATATATATATATATATATATATATATATATGTGTGTGTGTGTGTGTGTATTTATGTATATACAGTCGAGTCTGGATAAATAGAAGTCGCAGGGACCTTAGAAAATACTTCCACTTATAAGGATTTCTACTTATTCAGACAGCACACACAAAAGAAATAATTGCCGGGACTAAGCTGGTCATGTCGACTTAACCGTAATTCGACTTATCCGAGTTTGACATATATATATATATATATATATATATATATATATATATATATATATATATATATATATATATGAATTGTATAAGCACATGTTGGAAAGGAAAACGTCTATACTATACTTGGTCGACGGAAAGAAAAGGAGGTGGGGGGCGCTCTGCTCCCTCTATAAAATATTGGGGTCTCCCTAAAGAGATGACCAGAGAGTCAAAATACGACAGCTCCCATGTTCTGGCACCTCTGATTTCCAGCAACTTGTTATACCAACACACTAAGAAAATCATAGTTGCATTTCGGTCCCAGCCAACTGCAACATTAATCAAATCAAGTTGGTTAGGTTAATCTTTGCCGGCTTTTGTTATGACCGATCACACATGGCTACAGTACTTCCCACTAACCACACTGGTGTTGATTTAGCGTTAGAGAGGGGGGGGGGGGGGAGGGGGGGGGAAAGGCAGGGAGAAAACAGTTTCAGCGACGAGATTAATAACTGTCCTGGTACACAAATATGTACACAGTTTAATCCAACCTGACAATGTGCCAGAATGGCAGGCTTTGACATGTCCTGAAAGTCTACGAAAACCAAAAATACCTGTGGAAATATATGCCGGACGCCATCTTGTGTATATATGTTACACGTTAAAGCAGAAAAGAAACATTTGTTTGTCAACCTATTTGGGTTTATGCTAAATAAAGCGACTCAATTCAAAGATTCATACAAGATGTGGTAAAGGCTATCTTCATTTATATCTAATATAGATACCCGTGTTTAATTGCTGAGTCCTTCGCTAAATACTTGATCGTAGTTTATTTCAGAGATGTTAGTTTATGTAGGAAATTGTTGAATATCCTAGCAAATAGATTAAATTTGGCGTTTGTGATTTTAAAGTTTGTTAACATAACTCTGTAACAATAAGGCCTGTGAACCGAAGACATTAATTAAACTTTTCCCTGGACGCATACCCGCATATGACACCAGGTAATGACACGATAGTGAAGCCGTTACTGGCTCCCGTATTATAGCTCATTTATAGGTTGAACTGGGTATCTGAGATTTATCCTGTTGATTTGTCACCTAGTTTGAGTTTTTTTTTTTTTTTTAAATTTTCAAATCTCAAGGTTTTAAACTTCTAGAGAGCACAACACAGAAGACAAAAATATCGTCTCCCCTTGGACTATTCCCATGTTACAGATTTGCTTTTGGAAGCAGAGTATACTACAATAAATTATTTTGTGTCCCTAAGACGTTGAATAGTATATCTACGATGTTCCAGTTGGGTTTCTCTTCAGAGTGCAGTTATTTTAGTCAGTAATTTTTTTTTTAAAGTGGATCTTCATGTTGCAGCTCGTAGGGAAAATAGTCTGTTATAGAGGCAAGACGTTAACGATAGAAACATTTAATATTTAATGAAACATAGTGCATTTACGTTTCTGTATTCCGAAGGCAAATCACAATGCAGTAAGTTTATCGTTTGACATCTATTTATGAGCAGTACATTTGATAAATGGTTTATTAAGTGTTTTTCACACTCCTTGACTATTACCTGTAGATCTGACGCAACAAAGACTCAAATATTAATCCACTTCTTTGTACTCTTTATCTTTTATTCGATTGTGTGTATGTCAACTTATACCTTTAAGTATACGAAAGACAAGTCTCTGGTGATATGAGCTTTTAGGTTTGGCATATCTATTTAGCATCGAGCAGGATATTTTAAATGAACCTGGGTCCCAGATCCATCCGGTCTCAAAAGAGTGCCTGGGAAGTAAAACATGGCCGGTTTGTTATTGTCCACATCACCCACAGAGTACCGACTAATTGCCCGGCTCTCAAGCGTAGTTGGCTAAACCAGACTGCACGGTGACCGGGTGACGAACTCCTTGTGGTCCGGGTTCAAGCCCGGGGGTAGGCAGAAAAGCCACATTTCTCCCAGATTTACGGTATTTATTTGATTGTGTGAAGCATGAAGAAATAATCAAACTGTTAGAAAACTTAAACATTGATGGGAAAGATCTACGAATAATAAAGAATATATATTGGCAGCAAACAGCAGCTATAAGAATTAACGACTGTTTATGTACATTTTAAAGCATAAAGAGGGGCGTACGTGTGTACAGTCACCTGATTTATTTTCACTATACGGTTAATATATAATGAGATCTTTAATTGATATGCCTGGAATTGTGGTTGGTGGGCACAATATAAACAATTTACAGTCGTGATAGCAACAAGTCAGAAAGAACTGCAGGAAATGATAGACAATGTGCTGGTGGAAAGTGGAAGAATGGGCCTCAGTTTGAATAATGGGAAGACAGAAGTAATGCTGGTATTGAAGAAAATAAATTATTCCTAAATGTGTAATAAAAGTCAATGGTGTTATTTTAGGACAAGTACATAAATTTAGGTATCTGGTCACATAGGTAACATCAGATGGAAGATGCATTACTGAGATAAGAGACAGAACAGGCCAGGCAAATACAGCATTTATGAAATGAAGAACATTTTATGCAATGTATCTTTGTCATTGAGGGTTGAAAAAAGAATTCTTGCTTGCTACATACATCCAGTTTTAACATATGTCTGTGAATCCTGGGCAATCGGTAGGCAGGCCAAACAATTTCTTGAGGTCTCAGAGATGTGGTTTTACAGAAGAATGCTTAGAATACCCTGGACAGCCCACAAGAACAACCAAGAGGTTTTGAAAGAAGCTGGAGCCCGAAGACAACTTATCACATACACCAGAAGGAGACAGTCATCATTTTTAATTTTTAATTTCAGCCATGTTATGAGAAGAGGGGAAAATGGAACATGTTGGGACCACTGGAAAAATATGTGGAAGGAGAGATAGGGGAAGATAACGAGAAAAGATTCTTGACAGACTTGTTGCATGGCATGGAGGTGTGTCAGCATACGAACTGATACATGCTGCAGCAAATCACAGACTGTGGAGAGGCATGATCGCTCGCGCCAGTCGGCAAGGCACCTGATGATAATGATGCTTTATAATATGCATATTATTACATGAAAATAACACGCTTTATTGATAAAATACAACTGCTGGGTGAAAGATGGATGTTTGGAAGGGCCGAATGTAAGACGGGCCAGCGTGCCTAATTTGTGACCCTTTGAAAATAAAGTTCGTTCGTTCTATCGTTCGTTCGTTCAGACTGACTGGCTGTTTTCCAATCAAGGAGACCAGCTTTAGGTTTGACACCCCTGCAGTTCAGTCACTTCATGGATGCCAATCCAAAAGGGCACATCTTAGATACCCTTTTTAACCTCAACTTCCCCATTAATGTGTATATATATATATGTGTGTGTGTGTATATATATATATATATATATATATATATAATTAGGCCACTCATAACTGTTACATCAAATACCACCCTCTAAATAATTCTTTATGTACTTGAACATATTTCCTCAACTACCGTTTATTTAATACAGGTATAACAAATAGCAAGCCCTTTCCTTGAGCAAACCAACATGCAATCAATAAAAATAATCGATAGAACATCAAACAGCGCGAAGAGAGTATTAAAAGAGCCCTATATTTACGTGCCAACTGTTTGACTGTCTGCGATAAGCCGTCTTCAGAGTGGCCTAGTTGCAGGTCTAGGCTACTGTGAAAATACGTTCACGCTTGTCTGTGTATCTTTTGCCAGCTAATAAATCCTACCATAGGCCTTAACTATTTAATAACGTCGGA
>CAJHNH020000917.1:120000-190000 GCA_905116865.2 Candidula unifasciata
AGAGCACAACACACACACACACACACACACACACACACACACACACACACATATATATATATATATATATATATATATATATATATATATATATATATATATATATGTATATAATGAGAGAGAGAGAGAGACAGACTGAGAGAGAGAGAGAGAAAGAGAGAGAGAGAGATAGAGAGAGATCAAAAGTTTGCTAGTGTGTACATCTTAGAGACATATAGAAGATCTAAGGAGAGCGGAGAGATGGATAAGTAGCAAGTGGGGGTTGGGGAGCCAGCGAGTAGGAAGCTTTTGGAGATGTGTAGAAGCAGCGAAGAGATAAAGGCACATACACATAGAGAGATAGATACAAAAGAGGCAGAGAGAGAGAGAGAGAGAGAGAGAGAGAGAGAGAGAGAGAGAGAGAGAGAGAGAGAGAGAGAGCGCAGATATTGGAAATATCTAGAGAGACAGGAAAAGCAAAAAAAAAAAAAAGAGTAAGGGTGGAAGGGGGGGGGGGGGGGGGGGGGGGGGGGGACGGGCGGGGGGAAAGATAAAATGTGAAAGCGAGAAAGACTTCGTAGAAACAGAAAAAAGAAACGAAAGACAGACCATGAAAGAAAGCGTGGGGGAATAACTACGACAACGCTAAAACAAGTTATACATCTTTTATCTTTAAAAATGGTATTTTATACCCTCACAGGACACTCCAGTCTTACTATCTTGGAACGATAAGACAATGGCCTACTTCTCCAATGAGTTGCGAATACCGGCCGGAGATTACCAAGGGAATCTCATTGTTAATGGCCAATTGTACCCGACCGAAGAATTTTCGGTTAGATCGTATACCTTTGAAGTCGATCTTTACATGAAAGATGGTGAGTTTCCTCATTGCATTAGTTTCACTGTAGCAGTCAATAATATGTCGTCCTTACAATAAAGATTTTCTGCCTCTTGTACTCTCTGTATTTCTTAATGTACATTCTCATTTTAAATTGGCTTCCCCTCTGCTTCACCCTTGAAACTTACTTTCGCGTCTTTTGGGGCGTACCTTCCACGTTTAAAACCAATGGACAGTCAAATATTTCACGGGGTGGTAGATTAGGCGTATATTTTTGGTTAGAGTTAAGGTTAGAGTTTTTTAAACGCGCGAAAACCCTGGCATTGGAAGAAACGCGCTCACCATCTAAAAAAAAAAAAAGCACCGGACTAGACTGGCTTCTTTTCGTAGCAAAAGGCGCTCCAAGTTCTATTGTTTCACCTTGGAGTTAAAAATACTAATACAACCAACGGCTAGTTAGTAAGCATTCAAGTAAGTTTATTGTGTACACATTATTAAATAATCAACTGTGTTATGTGAAATTATAGTTTAAGCGTTGGATGAATATCATGGGATGAAAAGAAAGACGACGGAAAGATAGACAGAATATAGACAGATTAGTGGGCGGATGGATCTGTAAATAAGTAGAAGGTCGGAACATCATCTTTAGTGGATACATCGTTATTTGCCCTAGAAAAAAAAGTGCCGGTAGCCACCGCAAAGTGTTTACAAAAAGGTGCCGATAATGCTCACAAAGTGTTCATTACAGTAGTGCTGAAAACTTATGCTGAAAAAAGGTGCCAGTAATGCTCACAAAGTGTCTACTACAGTAGTGCTAAAACATGATGCGAAAAAAAGGTGCCAGTAATGCTCACAAAATGTCTACTACAGTAGTGCTAAAACATGATGCTAAAAAAAATGTGCCAGTAATGCTCACAAAATGTCTATTACAGAAGTGCTAAACATGATGATGAAAAAAGGTGCCAGTAATGCTCACAAAATGTCTATTACAGAAGTGCTAAACATGATGCTGAAAAAAGGTGCCAGTAATGCTCACAAAATGTCTATTACAGAAGTGCTAAACATGATGCTAAAAAAAGGTGCCAGTAATGCTCATAAAATGTCTATTACAGTAGTGCTAAACATGATGCTGAAAAAAGGTGTCAGTAGTGCTCACAAAATGTCTATTACATTCGTATTGAAAAATGATTATGAAAGAAAAAATGCCAGTAATGCCTATCGTTGTGTATGGCCCTGGTGATTTGTTCCTCAAGTACGATTCTGGGGACCACCCAGCCTCATGCCTCATGAGCACCATACAATTACCATAGCCCTGATTGTGATGCTTCAAAATAACAACGTGTACACACACACACAAACACACACACACACACACACACACACACACACACAGACAGAGAGAGAGAGAGAGAGAGAGAGAGAGAGAGAGAGAGAGAGAGAGAGAGAGAGAAGCTGATAAATGTACTATTCGCACCTACTGTGTGCTACCAATGTTAGCCATGGACAATCCTAGAAAAACATAAACACAAAATTACAACATTTGAGATAAGATGTATAAGAAATGTAGCCGAGGTGGTGTGAGAACAAGAAGAGGCAGAGTCACCAACGAAGAACAAAGAACAGTGATAGACACAATACCTATACATGATTTCACAGAACATTAAAGGATCAAATGATTTGGTCATCTAGGCAGAATGGAACAAAATTAGCCAGCAGCCAAAGCGTACTACACGAGAACAGCAGGCTACAAGTCAAGAGGCCGACCAAGAAAGACATGGGTGGAGGGAGTAACAGATATACTACAGAAACGCGGAATGACATTAATACAAGCGACTATAAAATAGGGTTCTAGTAGCATGCATAAGATGTTGGAAAAATCGTGAGAAAACACGTCCATCTGTCGTAACACAGGACGCCATATTTCGTTATTTTGAAGCTCAACCCCGGCTGTAGTCGGTGGGCCCTAATATAACCTAACGGCTGAACGGGGCTTATGGGATCTCCTCCGGGGCTATCCTCATCCGCATGGTGGCACTTTGTGTCACCGGGTGTTTAAAGCTTGGTAAATGTCCTGGTGGCGTTGAATCTTATTTATTCGTGAGAAAAGTCTCTAACTTTTTTTTTTTTTTTTTTTTTGCTGCAGTGTTTATTACCTTATATTTTAAATTAATTGAGTTATTCTTAGTGATTTTTTTTTTTTTTTTTTATCGTCGTGTAACTATTCTGTCAATTGATCATCATTAAAAAGGTATAAATTTTTTTTTTTTTTTTTTAAATTGTGACTCAGGTAATGGATTTGCTGAGAATAGTTCAAAATTTTTTCTTCTCAACCGACAACAATACAGTTTTCACTGTGATTTGTCCAAGCGTTGAAAGAATATGTTTAGCCAAATCGTCAGTTTCCTGAACCCAGTTCTCGCATTTCGTGTCCATTTGTACTGAAAGGTAACAAGGTGGATAATCGATATCCAAGATATATGATCTTCAGGAGGAAAAGATTACTAACGTTCGCAAACTGATTTTGATTTCTGAGACAAACGATCGCCCATGGCAACGTTAGGTAAACTAAACAGGCTGTTTCATTTGTTACATTTAATTGACATTGCCTACTATATCTCATGGTAAACGAAGATTTACTAGACACTAAGATAGTTATGTTCGAACATGCTAATGGTAATTTATGATTTGTCGTATTATGTCATATACGGCTTGCAGTATGAATTTGTAGTAATAGTTTGTGCAGTTTAACTTAAACTTTAAGTTAATTCTATTCTAGGGTTTCTTTTGGTGTACGTCTTCGCTCTCTTAGTTCCTTTATTCCTATTATAGTGTCTTTTTTGGTGATTCTGTGTTCGTTTCTTCTCAACGTGTGTCTAATATATCTAATATATTCTTAGTCCTATAAGTCCTATAACTGTTGATACTAGTGGTTGCCTAGACATTTAGCTCTCCTTTAAACTACGGCCGGTTAGTCGGAGTTCAGTCCCATGGCTGCAGTGCAATTACGGAGTGGAAAAGAGCGAACAAAACAAATGACATTATTACTGTGTGTTGGCGATAGACAGCGTGCAGTGCCCTGCTGTCATCATACGGCTAGGGTTTGGGTTAAGGTTAGGGTTATCGGTTAGGGTATGGTTTAGAGGTATGGTTTGGGTTAGGGTTAGGGTAGGATTAGGGTTAGGGTAATGCCGCATCCACGCAAGCTTATCGCTCATTAAGGCATACAGATCCGCAGGTGTCACATCTACGGCCACTAAGTCTTGCGTCACAAAAACGCGGTCGCTAATGTGAGTCACAGCGCGGGGTCTAGCTCTAGCAGCCATGTCGACGGCAGGTTGTGTTGTGATTCGTGCCTTCTCCACTCCGTAATTGCACTGAAGCCAGGGGACTGAACTCCGACTAACCAGCCGTGTAACCGGCCGTAGTTTAAAGGAGAACCGACATTTATCTTAATTCTTATTTCATCACCCTTCTTGACTGCATCTGATTTTTTTTTTGACACTTTCCTTATGCAATTGTTTTCATTTGGATGCAAATGTGGGTGACTATCACATCGTTTGCAAATTCAATAATTTCTCCAATGTTGACCTCATCAATATTGCTATATTCTCTAACATCTGATCGCTCAACTGGTTTAAATTCACCATCCGAGTCACTTTCACAGAAATTTTAGTTTTCATTATGATAACCAAAATTAAAAACATCTAACAAAAACAATTTCAGAGCTTCAGGCACAAAAAGGCACATTTTGTGGCCTGTGCTTGTGTTTAGAACATTGGTATCCTGGTCAGTCGAAGATGAAATGGGAAAATTCACTGTCTGAAAATGATACTAGCAATGAATTGGATAAATTTGAGCTTAAATTTATTAACAAAGACTTGTATTCAAAGTAAAAGCATTTGAGTAACCGTCCATGAATATTTTAATGGTAGTTTCAGACATAAACTCTACCAGACCTGAGGCTCTGAACCTGACTCTGCCCTACATCTGGTCACTTGAGCATTAAAGAGTAAAAACTAACATGATATAGAAAAATGTTAATTACATGCAAACAAGTGGTTAGAATAAGATAGAACTCGTAGACATTGTAGAAAATAGGTCTAACTTTCATCTAGCCCCAAAATTCTACCTTTGTTTGCCAAATCACTCAGCAGGATGAGCCTTGTTGCACACAGAGGTACTTCTTGTAAAGTAAGCACTAGATGTTGCTCTTCACCTTCTTGCATGGATTATCTTTGTTGACACGCCCCTTCTCTTACTGTTGATCAAGCTCTAGATCTATAAGGTTCAAGATTCTCCTCATCACTCAAGCTCTCACTGTCTGTGTCACTTGAACTGGAAACGTACTCTTGATGAAATTCTGGCTCCTCGGCGTCTGAATCAACCAAAGTATCGATCACCTGCCGGACTGAGAAAAGCCTAGACCTACTTCCCTTTCCTGTTGAAGTGCTTAGTTCATCAGCTGCTTATTTCATTGTGAATTTTCAGAATTTTTCCAGGTTAAACCACACATAGTCAATTCAAGCACATTAGGGCAGACATCTGCAATGGCCAACCATAAGGTTTGACCATGATCTGTTGTTATTTTTAGTTTATGATGTATTTTTTTTACGTACTAGGTGAAGTACTGAAAATTAGGTACAGTGGTATAGCCACAGATTCAGAAATTACCAAAAAATTGGCACACCGAGTTTGCAAGGTTAAAAACTAACATGGAACAGCATGGGAATCAATATGTGTGGGACACACGATCGAATCAGACTGTGTGGTTTGGGCAAATCAAACTCCTCAATTTAATTGTTGAATTTTATTTATTTTATGTTGATTTTAATTCTAGTTATGAATGACTCAGTCTTTCTTCTCATCTTTTAGAACTGTTTGTGAAAACTGTCCACTGTCATAATATGACTGCTTGGCTTAATGTAATTTATAAATAATTATTTACTGTTTGTAATTTTCTCATTTAATTTGTTTTCCTTTTAGCAGATGAAATAATGTCTACAGACAACAGACAAGACACATCAATGCTTGAGAAAGATATAAGTCCTGCTCAAGCTTCAGATTCTTTGGAGTTTTACCCCAAATCCTTTCATGGCCTGGAACATGTAAACTCCAAAGCTGCAAAAGAAGATGGTCATTTAAATCATGACAGAGAAAGTGATGAAATATTTGATGTCCAGAAGGACTGTCAGGAGAAGCCATCGACATCTTCTATTAAATCAGATGATATATCTTTAAGCTCAATGAAAAGACATTCACCAGTTGGAAATGACGATGCAGGCACATTTTCTGAGTATAATTTTGACCAAAAATATAATGTTGGACATTTAGAAGAGCAGAACACTAAGCAAGAGCATAAAATATCTAATGGAGCATTTATAAAATCTTCAATAGATGGGCTGAAGCAGCCTGGAGCAGGCATAGAATTTGTGGAAGATGTAGTTAGACCATCTTCAGCACTGTATTCAGATGTAAATTCTAAGACTGGAACACAAGCTGAAACAGAAACTAGGGTACAAAACTCAAGACCCCCATCTCTTGGTGCCGATTCTGCTCACAGATCCCACCATAATTTATTAAAACATTCACTGTCAATGGATTCTATATATGGGTAAGTTGAACAATTATTTTCTATTGCTGTGCGGTATGTTGTTTGCTCCTAGTTACCTGAATAATGAATGACTAATAAATAAAAAAAATTATTCTTGCCTGTTCTTTGACCCCATTTTGGGGTAAACTAAAATACTTATTTGTGGGCACTGCAAGTGTACTAAACAATTTGAAGTCCTAGATATCCTGTGTCTACCATCATTATGTTGGCTCTATGGCTAAGTCGATGCAAATGCTTCGTAATGCCAGGGTGCCAGGTTCGATCCCAGCCGCGGGCCATGCGCCTTGTGTTGGTTTCGACAGTGGTATCTGGAAGCCGACCGTCCAGAAAGCAATGGCAAACTACTGGACATAAATTTGCCCAGAGAAACCACACAACAGCTAGGGGCTGCTGGGATTGGTTCTGCAACGTCCTGTAAAGCATACGCAACTAATCTAACCTAACCTAACCTAACCAGCACGATAGTCAACTCCTACCTCTTCTGCTAGAATTCTTACCACCACTGAACCTCACTGTTCTCTCTAAAACATTATCATGTTTAACAGGGTCAGCGTGTTTCAGTTTATGAGAAATGATACTGTTTATGAGCAAGCCCCCCCCCCCCCCCCCACCCCCCTTCCCCCCACTCCCTCCGCTTGATTTTCTTATCATGTAGAATGTAAATATTTTATATTTTATTTTTCTTGGCTATGATACTGGAAGAATCTTTCTGCAACAGCTAAGTTCAAGAGGTTTCTACATTACTGTTACATTTCTTAAAATACATATTTTCCTTCTTGCTTAGAATATTCACCACACATATTCTGTTCCTGCATTTCAGTTAGTAAAACTCCCTGTATTTGTTCAGGAGCTCCACTGTGGGGGAAGAAAGAATAAATCCACTGCCTCTCTAACAAGCTTGTCGTAACAATCGACTAATTATGGGTTTCTTTCAAAGTCAGAGTGCATCTGCCTGAAAGGCAAGGAACCAAAAGTCTGCATACAGAAAAGCATGATCTGTGAAACATATGGGCAAGAAAAACTCAAGTTTAGGAACAAGAGTAAACTCCAGAAGTGGATAGAACTTTCCGCTGGAGTTTACTGCCGGTGAACGCAAAGAAGAATTAGCAAAACTGTTTTATTTCATATTTAACATTATAGCTTTCTACAAAAAAAACAACAACAATAGTGTCTCATTTTGTTGCTTCACTCAATGTTATATGATAACTGTTGTTTGTTGGGCGGCAGAGACGGTGGCTCTAATTATCATCTTTCTTCAGCTGCTTGAGAAGTATGGGACTATTATTGTCTCCAACTGTTCAAAACTATTTAAACTATTTGTTTTCATGGCTAAAAAATATCACTGAAACCAGAGTATCTGTAATTATGGTTTGGATTTGATAGATTTGACTAATTAAGCATGATCAAAGCCATTCATTTAATTTTTTTCTTCTTCTTCTTCACTTTCACCAGTTGTAAACTCTGATGGAAAGTTTTGCTTATTTGTCCATTTCTGGACTTTAGTCTTGTTCCTGAATTCAGAAGACTGTTTATCCTTCACTTCTCAGGCAGATGCACTCTGATTTTGAAGGAAAATCCTTAGTTAGTTGTTTTTTACAACATTCTTGTTTAAGGAACATTAGGATTTTCTGCACCCCCCTCCCCCTTTCCCCCCAGATGGGGTCCCAGAACCCACACAGAGAATTCACAGAATGATGCTATATGATTAATCTGATAATTGTCCACAGGCGACCTGAATCTAAGGCCAGTGACAGGTTTTCCCCAGATAATCACAGAAAGGGTGACACCGATGTCTTGGGACATCATTACACAAGTGATACAGATCCAGATAAACCTAGAGCTACCAAAAGTCCTGTTAATTTTATGCAAACTACCATCTCAAAAGATGGAACCAGCCCAGCAGTGATATTAGGACAGGAATATTCTAGATCGACGCCCCAGAGAGAGATTACCGGTGACAACATTTATGAGCATAGAAGAAAAAGGTATACACTTATGATTAATTGGATTCATTTTATCTGATTAAAAAGAAGATTACTGGCCACACTGAGCATAAATTGATCTTATGATGTCTTAGCAGGTGCTAAGTGGTGCAGACTTGAAAAACTGAGGCTGTGGGGTTTAAAGCTAACTAGGCTCTGGCTTGTCAGGTAGGATGCGATCCATCTGGTTTAAACTCCCTTAAACTGCGACAGGCCCAGAAAACTGGCAGTGGATTTAAACCTTGGTAAAAGAAACAATACAAAGAAAATGCCAAAGGTTGACCACACAAACGATGGATAGATGAAATAGCTAAGGTCATAAATACAAGCACAAATGTAGCACATTCCAAGACTGTCTTCTGATACCTTTTCAAAACTTGGTGCTGAAAGGTAATTCTTTTGTTTTTTGTTGTTGTTGTGTATCCTTTACAGGACGTTGCAGAGCCAACCCCAGCAGCCCCTGGCTGTTGTATGGTTTCTCTAGGCAAATTTACGTCCAGTAGTTTGCCATTGCTGAAAGGTAATACAGGACTAGAAAAGAAGAAGAAGAAGCAGAAGAAGAAAAAGGAAGCAGGGGAACTGAAGCCTGCACACTCATCCCCCCCCCCCCCCCCAACAGTTGTTAGGGAGCTGAGCTCCACCCCTAGAAAATTTACAAGGGGGTTATATAGTTCCAGTTGGGCAAATAATGCTTTAGCAGCTCTTAAAATTTCATTGGCACATGTTGAAACTGAAATAACATTACAAATGAAAATACACAGCTTGGTTGTTTGATATAATTTAGACTTTCCTATTTTGTTCAGGCTTCTAAAAGATGCTGTTACCTTGCCTAGTTTATTTCATAATGTCTTTCTCTACATTTCCATTTCTGTCAGAATTACTACCTAAAAAAGTTACTTTAATATTTGTGTCTCTAATGTAACTTTAACTTGAACTGTTATTGATGCCTTGAATACATTTCGTCTTGCCATAACTAATGAATGGGTTTGCAATTGTAGTAATTATCAGTATATTTTATTTCTTGTTATCTGTCTTGTAATGTATTACATTCACTCATTTGTGCCGATTAGTCTAAAACAAATAAGTGGCTAGCACCATAAACCCAGTACGACTCAAAGCGGGGTAAAAGTTTCTTTGCTTTTCTAAAAAAAAAAAATTCCTAATGATGCTTGAGGAGTGACAGTTGCCCAACTCAATAAACAGAGCTCCCCAAATGGTTTTTGGGCCCTGCTATGGAAGAAACGAGAACAGGCCCACTGCTTCACCAACAAGCATGTTGTAAGAGTCGACTAATTGCCCGCTTTCTTTAAAGGGAGACTGCATCTTCCCAAGAGAGAAGAAACCAACAATCTACACACAGATAAGTCAGATCTGTAAAGTGGATGTGCACACGACGCTAAAGTTCTGAACAAGACTAACCTCCAGAGGTGGATGAACAACCAGAACTTTTCGTCAGATTTTATAGCTGTGAAAAAGAAGAAGAAGCAACAGAGCATTGTTGCTTTAGTTGGCACCTTTCTGTCTTTCCAGGCGATAGAGTTATGAGTTTGGTTATCTTTATAGCAATCCGGCCACATCCATAGGTGTTCAGATTCCCCTTTCAACATATACATTAGTTTCTCAGGCTCAAGGCTGGGTTGACAAAAGAACCAAGGCCATTTTTTTATTTAAAAAAAATGTCCGGCTCCGTCAGGATAGGAACCCACAAACTTCTGATCCCCAGATGAGCTTCTAGCTGCTACACTACAGAAGCTCTCCCATGGCCCAAAGGCTGGGCTGTATTGTAGAGACCATGTGTTGCACAATCATTTGAACATTTACATAATATTTTGTACAAGATTTGATTTTTCTTATACATTAGGCTTTTACTTCCACGGAAATTGTGATATTCTTCAAATGGTTTTACAGCAAAGCTGTGCTGTAAGACAAAGTGAATTAATTGTTGTGTCTTCCTTAGAGCTGAGAGTGGGGAACCCATTTCTTCTGGCAGTTCACTTAGTGGACGACCACCAAGCCACCCAAGCAGTCGTTATGGAAGCCAGAATCCGAGCAGGACCCAAAGTCTTACTAGTGTAATTAGTGATCAAGAATTAGCACAATTGTTTGAACACTCAGGGTGAGTATGTAACTTAAATAAGATAATATCTACTTTTGGATGTGATGATGAACTTTAACTCTTTCTTCTTTTTCTTCTTCTTCTTCTTCTTCTTCTTCTTCTTCTTCTTCTTCTTCTTCTTTTTCTTTTTATTCATCTGAATAATGTTATTGCGTTGCACCTGTTTACAGCAAAGCTGCAATATTTGTGCCTTTTGACCAACAAGTTCAGACTTTATCTGGCATTTGTTCACGGGTTAACCTTCCCATGCTTTTAACTTTTTTTAGTACCAAATTATTCATTGTACATTTTTCTGTGCTTCTATAGATTTTGTGGCATTCTTTCTGTCTTCTATAATGTCTAGGTGTTATATATAGCCTTTATATTTGAAATATTGTCGGCTTTGGTGGCTTAGACATTGTGAACTTGCTTGACGATTCAAAGATGTTGGGTTTGACCCAGCTGTGGATGATTTGGCAGCGGACCACCTTGTGTTGGTTTTGACAGTGGTTTGAAGAGTAGAACATTCAGAAGCAGTGGCAAACTACTAAACATAAAATCACAAACAGCTAAGAAATGCTGCACTTAGTTCTATAAAGTCTAGTAAAGGATACACCGCTAACTGATATGAATTATTAGTTAAACTGTTATGCCACAGTATGTTTTCTCAACCCATTCAGACTATATTTTTGCTGTTTTTAAGCTCAACTCTTTGGAACATAAGTAGTTAAAATAACAACCGCTTGGTACTGATGTAGCTAACAGAGAGGTATAGCAAAGGTGGAGTAAATATTAAAAAATAAGGTTGCAAAATAATCAGCAAAATAATTCCAAAACATTGCTGCTTTGTTGAGAAAACAAATTAAGTCATTTTAAGGGAAAGTGTAGGAAGGCGAGATGTCAACTGCAGTGAACAACACAGTCTTACTGCAGTTAGCAACATAGTCTTACTGCAGTGAGCAACAGTCTTACTTCAGTGAGCAACCCAGTCTTACTGCAGTTAGCAACAGGCTTACTGCAGTGAGCAAAACATTCTTACTGCAGTGAGCAAGAGTCTTACTGCAGGGAACAACACAGTCTTACTGCTGTGAGCAAGAGTCTTACTGCAGGGAACAACACAGTCTTACTGCTGTGAGCAGCACAGTCTTACTTCAAAGAACAACACAGTCTTACTGCACTTAGCAACACAGGCTTACTGCAGTGAGCAATAGTCTTACTACAGTGAGCAACACAGTCTTACTGCAGGAAACAATACAGTCTTACTGCAGAAAGCAACACAGTCTTACTGCAGGGAACAATACAGTCTTACTGCAGAAAGCAACACAGTATTACTGCAGTGAGCAACACAGTCTTACTGCAGTGGGGGATGTGTGTTTTGATAAATGCCTGGATGTTCTGGCCATATTGATAGGCTGAAACGAGAGCGCTGACTGGACCTGTGAAACTGATGATCGTGTAATATGGCAAAACATGGCAGCTTACATTTATCAGCATAGCACATGATGATGATGGGAAATGCATGTTACAGCTATCTAAACAGGCATCAGTTACTTATGTATTTGCTACACATAATATAAAAAAAAAGATCCCCGTCAGTAATTTGGGGTATCTGTGAACACTATTAAAACAGTGAGGTATGATATATAGAGTAAGGCTCCAGAAGGACTGCTTGCCTATGGCTTCAGTTGTCATATGCTTGAATCTCTCATAGTAATCTGGCCTCCCAAGTCAGTCAAGCCAAAGATGGTCTGAGAAGTAATGGCAGCTGGCATAATGCTTAACGTCAGCTATTGAGTGTAAATTGCTCTGTAAACTATCAGGGTAGCCCCCATATACTTAGTAACCTCATGGTATGGAAAAGAGCCGTTTACTTGAAAAAACTAGCTTGAGAGCAAAGCATTTTAGAGTTAGGAAAGCAGTTTAGAGTCAGAAAATAACATTTTCATAAACTCTGCCGAAGACCATAAATAGTTTTAAGAAAAAGAACATGTAAAAAGTAAGTGAAGGGCCCTTTCAGTTTTTGGCATATACTTCTAGAAAAAACAATGGTGACCTAGTTTTAACCCAAGGGAAATCACCCTTGTGCAATAAAGTAAAGTAAAGGACAATTTTTTTTAAAGCTAGTTGTGCATTTGTCATATGATGCCAGACTTGTATATGTATAGATCAATTGGCACTCTGTGGGTCAAAATGATGCTGTCTGCCTACACTTACCAGGAAACTTCCTGGTATCCATTGTAGGCTGAATCAATCTGGGAGCCAGGGTAGTTTTTTTTTTTCAAACTGCCTGTCAAAGATTTAAATAGCATTGTGGTAGTATAGTGGTTAACGTGCCAGTTTATCAGACAATGGTTTCTACTCAGTTTGCAATAATGAACAGATATTCTGACCCAGTATGGCTGTTTGAAGTGAATCCAACCTTGCAAACTTAAACCTACAAAGTAAAGGTGGCAAGATTGAAACCTGGTTGTTCAGGAAGATCTAGAACTGGACATTTTAACAAAATTATTTATCATGAGATTATCCTTATGTTTTCTTTTTAATCAATGGGCGTGAAGATATTTTTTTATAATTTAAAATTTTTCATTTACTGCCTAACAATTGCTTAAATCCTTTGGTAGGTTGTTTACACATGCGTGGGTTTGAACATGAACAGTAAAGTAACCATTATTTTCAATTTATCAAACACACTTCATTTCTAATTTCAAATCTTCTCCACTGTTTACAGACCAAGCAGTGCTGGCTCACTGCAGCCTAGATCTGGTGCTGTAGATCCCTGCAATGCAAGAGAAGCTGAGAGACGATCCACAAGTGCTTCAAACTTGGCCAGTCAGTCTCAGGTAGTGTCATGACAGAATTAGTTCTATATGACCATTGTTTCAGTGTTATATCAAACCTGTTCTACTGTATGGCAGTGATTTTTCACAATGTGAACAAAGAGTTTAGATGAAGTGATGGTATATCTTTGAGATCCGTCTTTTGCATTGGATGTTCACTCTCTCAGATTGCTGGTCCTCTGTGTCTTGATCCAGTTGTATCACTGTCTGACTCTTGTGTGCTTGCCTTAATGTGTTCCAGCCATTATGGTTTTTATAAGTGTTATTGGCAGCAATACATTAGACAGAAGCGTGTGTTCACACATGATAACCTAGATAGTAAGAGTGACTGATAGAGCTTTTGGGTATTGTTGACACATTTCCATCTTCCCATCCGTCGCTGGTTTATTTTGTCTTCACTTTTATATATTTTTAACATTCCAGATAGAGTTATATTATAATATGCTATAAAGAGACATACTAATAACAGCCTGTGGTCAGGGATAAAGTTTCGCCTCTCAACAGCACAAAGCTTGGACAGTATTGTTGAAACCACGTGTTGCCCATGCAGTATGATTCCTCCCTTGGGCCTTCTTTGTTTGCTTACAAGCAAAAGTACCATCAGTTCTTCTGAAATAAAGCATGTAGCAGAAGCCGCCACAACAGAAGAGCATTTCACTGCTTGTCCGCATGTCAGAACTCTCTCCTAGATCAGCTGCCAGCCAAGGCTAAGGGCCTGGTCTGCCATTTCAAAACATTGAGTTTCCAGGCCACTAGGATAAAGCTTGAACCCTCTCCAACGCACTGTTCCGCCCAAAGCCACTGACACAAGTATGATGTCAGATTTTGTATATGCTGTCCAACATTCAGCATTAACAGAGAGCAGGTAGCACGGCCTATTGTTATTGAGGAGCTCAGTCATGTGTGGATATTATACTTGAAAAATGACATTTGTTTTTCAAACCGGCTTATCTAAAAAATCACAAAACTAATATAACTTATAAAATGAACATCCAGGTGCTGTCAAATTCTCGGGAATTTCTTCCTCCAAAAAGTTCAGTGTTAAATGAGAGGGAGAAACTGAAAGAAACTTATGGTAGAAGCTCTGACATGTCTAGGGTCTCATCACAGGCTAACAGCCGCACAGTTACCCCAGTTTCTTTTGACACTGGAAATAAAGAAGTAAGTGTGAGGACAGGTGTAGATCATTAATTTTTTTTTTTCCAAATGTTTGGTGATTGTTGTGTCTGCTAGTAGTTACTGAGTTGACAAATTATGTCATAGATTTATCAGGTTGCATCTCCCTCTGGATATTGGGTGGAAGTCTGCTGTCAATATAATGTGTAAAACCTGTGGTTGAAATATTGACTGACTGACTGACTTTCTACCCCACCAGGACATCACACAAGCGATAAACACCCAATGACACAAAGTGCATGTGGATGAGAATCGCCGTGGAGAGGTCCCAGAAACCGCGTTGAGACAATTGACCATATTTATGGCCTGCCTATATTGCGGCCCCTGGCAAAAGCCAGAGTGGGGCTTCAAATAACAAAAAATTTTGTCCTTAAAGGACGAAACTTAATTAACATAATTGAAATATTACTAATCCAGTCCTAATTGCAACTAGCTTGTGTATGCTGTGCTGAATCGTAAACTATATTCTAATGTGCCTCTCTGCATATATATATATACCCATCTAGTTTTTTATGGAGATGGCCATTGACACATAACTGGTGCTGCCTTATGCAATATTATAACTGCTAATTTGTTGTAACTATCTTGCCTTGATGCGGTGGACGGTTTGTATTTTGTCAGTTCTGATGGCTATTTTGTGCATTTAGTGAGTCTGAATGCTGTTGGTTTTGTGTATTGGCAGTTTTCATGGCATTCTTTGCTGCATATTTAATGTTAGTGTAGGCTTTTGGCTTAACTGAATCAGTAATCTGTTGAAATTTTGTGACTAATTAGAGGTTTGAGGTTTTGAACAATGGATCAACATCATGGCACATGGGTAGTAACCCATAAGTGCTCCGTTCTTCTTCCAACTCAAGTCTGGGTCTGTAGAAGCTCACACAGTACACAGGCTCTGTAGCACCGGCGAGGATCCTGAAATACTTTAGGTAGATTTTTAACTCTAAATTTTGCCCAGGCAGCTCTGTTGGGCTATTCTTTTCGATTTCCAACTGCCAAGGAATTTTGTACGTGCGCCACAATGCACATGGGCGTCTGATCTCACTACCCAGAGACCAGGGGGAATTACTAGAAGTCCAAGTCCACATGAAAAAAATCCCAGCCCTTCCTGGGGATTGAACCCAGAACCTCTACCACTCGAGGCGGACACCATGCCTCGAGACCAAAGTTTCCTTTAAAGTTGGAGTCCATCTGCCTGAGAGACCAGGAACCAGTATCTGCATACAAATAAGCCAGATCTGTTGCACATCTGTTGCACATCTATTGTACATGTGTTGCACATCTATTGTACATGTGTTGCACATCTATTGTACATCTGTTGCACATCTATTGCACATCTGTTGCACATCTATTGCACATCTGTTGCACATCTATTGCACATCTGTTGCACATCTATTGTACATGTGTTGCACATCTGTTGCACATCTATTGTACATGTGTTGCACATCTGTTGCACATCTATTGCACATCTGTGCATGCAAATCTCAAGTTCTAGGACAAGACCAAAGTCCAGAAAAGGGCCAACTACTAGAACTTTCTGCCAGAGTTTACAACCAGTGAATGCTAAGATGAAGATTAAGCAAATTTTTGTCTGTACTATAATTTTTGTTTCGAAATCTCATGGAAACTACAGGTCAATAATGATCGTATCCAAGATCTAGAAGTATTAGTTCAAAACCTGAAAAAACTCCTGGCAAGTCGTGAAACTGAAGCTCATTCTCTGAACTCTCAACTGGAGGATCTGAAAGAAATTAACCGGTCACTGAGAGAGGATCTTGACCACAGGGCAAGGAGGTACACACCTGTTTCCAGTGTACAAGATTCATTTGAGGTAACTATGCTATGTTAGCGTATAAATCATGTACACAAGGATTTGGTTTTTAAAGGTTAGTGACTTGGAATAAGTGGCTAAGCAGCCGAGATACTGGTTTTCTAATAATTAGACCTGGGTTCAGATCTTCACCAAGGCAATATAATGTTCACTTATTGGAGTTGAAATACAAACTGTGTGTGTTGAAAACTTGTACAGTGTGGTGACCTCTGTAAGTACAATCACCATTTCTTTCTGTGTTGAAAATGTGCATGCAACACCTATCGCCACCTAACAAATGGAGACGTAAACCTAATAACACCTTTAGAAACCACCAACTATTTTTTGCTGCCATCCCATAGCTGTTTGTGACTTACTTATTGACTTCCTCTCGTAATAATAATAATACATAATTCTAGACTATACTTCATGTTTTTAAAATTATCTTATCTTGTTAGTTGATTAGAAAAAAAGACCATGTTCTGTAGGTTACATTATGGCCAGGATGATTTTCGTCATATTCACGGCTTAAAACATTTCTCCACCAGGTAGCCCTGAAAAAGGCAGTGCTGATGCTGTTACTCATCCACTTTCCTGACCACTGACTCACCGAAGATGTTAAACTGCTATTCGTCCATCTTTTAATATTATCCTCCCACTTGTTTGCTGTCTGCCTCTTGCTCACTTGCCTTATTCTCCCTCCAGTCTGTTTTTTAAGAACGAACTGTTTTACAGTCTCAGCTTCACTTACACATGTTTGTTGCTAATAGTTAAATTTTGTTGTTGTTAATAACAACATACTTTTCTTGACAGTACAAGCAGCTGCAGTCAGAGAAGGAGATTCTAGCAAGTGAAGTTGTCTCCCTTAGAGCTGAACTGCAGCGACTGAAGAAAGGTCAGACAGGAAGTAGATATGGTGTGTCTGGGATTACCGACTACAGCCCAAACAGTCCTACAGTGTTACAAAGAAAAATTGGTGAGTTGAGTTCTCAATGTAAATGCCTGGTTAAAACTGATGAACGTTAAATGGTATTTATTTAAGAAAAGTAAAGAAATAAGAGAAATGTCTGGACAACTACACATCATGAGGAGAAATGGACAGAGAATCACCGAACTAGCACTAAAATGGGAAACAAAAGGGGGGAGTAGGGGAGAGAAACCGAAAGAGAGAGAGACTTTTCCAGTAGGTGGTGTTACTGAAAGAAAGTCTTGTTTCTGTTACTTTTTCCTTCTTATGGATCATACATAGGGAAAGGTCAGAAAGGTGTACGGAAAAAGTAAGAAAATTATTAGATATTTTAATTCATTAGGTAACAGAAGGTTTCACATGAGAGCCAATGTGAAGACATAACCACGCTGAAATATCAGGAATGCATTGCTTTCTGAGTGACAATATAGAACACAGTGTTAATTCCATTGGCAAAGCCAGATTTTTATATTCTGCGCTGACTAACTTTCTACCCCACTAGGAAATCACACAAGCGATAAACACCCGATGACATAAAGTGCCACCATGTGGATGAGGATCGCCATGGAGAGGTCCCAGAAACCTCGTTGAGACAATTGGCCATATTTATGGCCTGCCTATATTGCGGCCCCTGGCAAAAGCCAGGGTGGGGCTTCAAATAACAAAAAATGTCATCCTAAAAGGGACGAAACTGGATTTATTACAAAATATAACTCTGTGCTGACTGGCATTTCTGCCTTATGTACCACCTTTGTGGTGAAGGCAGAAGAGGCTTTGAACCTGAGGATTTAAGGCCACATAGCAACAGCTGTTGCTATGGACTGTGCAGGTTAGGATTTTATTTTTTTCCCAACATCAATAAATTCACAACCTGACCCAGGATTTTAAACCTGGGTCTAACACTTGAGAGCCCAACATTCTAACCATTCTGTGTTCTGACTAATCGTTAAAATTAAGAGAACACATTATGCTGTAGGGGAAAATCAAGGGACAGAGTTACTTAAACACAAGATGTTACCTGCGACTGAAAGACATTAACAGCCTAGCGTTTGCTAAGTGTTTGAGAAGAAACACAGTATGCAATGGCAACAATGAACCTGACATCCTGTGCACGTATTGTAAAAGATTTTTCATAATGTGTGCTGGTTTTGCAAGTAACTTGATATCACCACGAGTTGTGATTCTTATGCCTCTCTATTGTACAATGTAACACTTTAATCGACAAAGACATAAAAGTGCCAACAACATTTTCACAATTTAACTCTTTTTTTTCTAAAGCAATAAACATTGTGTGGCCAGCAATTGTCCATGTATATCAGGCAGTGTGTGCTATGTTACTAGATTTTTTACATTTGCTCTAAGTTCACTAATGAAATCTGACTAGATATTTTAACACACTGCACTGAAGTCTTGCTGTTTGGCTGTTTTCTATATTTCTTCTGAAGTCCAAATAGTTGTTTTTTTCTCTCTTTGATTTCCTCTGTGGGTTTAACCTTAATCCACTTTTTGCTTTAATTTTTCTGCATGTGTATGTATGTGAAAAATGATAAGAATCTGTTTACTTTTTTTTAAAACTGTATAAAAAACATTACCATTTTAAAGATCTATACTGGAGTTGTATGTATTCTTTTCTATAGTTGACCTTGAAGCACATATTCAAGACCTACATGAGGTGACAGAAGCCACAAACTCCAGTCTAACAAGGGCAGAAGAAAAGTTGAAAATTTCACAAGAAGAAAATAAGGACTTGAAATCAAGACCTTATAATAAAAGTGACCTACAGGTAATAAGAAATGGTAGACATCCTCTTTGTCTTAAAGGAATTCTTTCGAAGGAGTGCATTTTCCTGAGAAATGTGGAACCAACATTTTGCACACATATAAGGCACATCTGTGAAACAGATGTTTCACCAACTTCATATCGTGTAATAAGATTGAAGTCTAGAAGTGTGGACGAACAACCATGACTTTTCACTGGTGAATGCAAAAAAGATGAAGTCTAAATGCACAAGAAGTTTTTTTTTTTGGTCTTACCTAATCTAGGGCTATTCTGTAGCAATGTTTTGATAACTAGCCTGTCTACCTGGTCATAGTTTCGATTTGCATCCCCATTGAGATAATTTTTTTACTTGACCTGGGTTTCCATCCTACATCGACATAATAGTGGTAAAACATGCAATAAAGACAGTTTAATTACTCTAAATGTATGAAGATCTGTATTAATTTGCTATTTTGTTGTAATAGTTGGAGACTTTGTAACCCCAGAAGTTAGCATGCTTACCTGCTGGTCTTGTGGTCACATTTCTATTCTTATTCTGTGTACACCCTTAAAAAAGCAGTTGGAAGGTTGTGTTATTGTTTACAGCTCGTCTGTGATATCTGTGCCTTTATGCTCAACACATCCAGTTTCAGCAAACTTTTTAATTAGTCGCCAACTATGACATGCTTTAATCTATAATTCTTTCTCACTGCTGTCAACTGTGGCTGCTAGTTCCGGTTGTTTGTCCACTTCTGGACTTTGGTCTTATTCTAGGACTTGAGTTTTGCGTGCACATTCCGCTTACACATCTGGCTTTTTTTTATATGCAGACTGTTGTTTTCTTACCTCTCAGACAGATGCAATCCAATTTGATCCGTCTTTAATCATCTCTAATGTCATGCTTGGTTTTGTGTGTGTGTGTGTGCATGCGTGCATGCTCGTGTGGGGTGGGGGGAGGTGTGTTTTCTTCCACTCCACATGGGGCCCTAGAATCCACAGGGGGACATGAGTCTGTTCCATTTTCCTCAAAAAGTATTACCACTAGAATCTCTACAGGGACCATTTGAAAGAATTTTTTTTTTCACTGAGCAAGGGATATCCTGGGAAGTAAAGGAGACTGGCTTGGCATACATGTTTTGAGCTTAGGCCACTCAGACCTACTTCGTAATTAGCAATCACTTGTATATTTCTGCCTTCTACATTTTGAAATATCATACTAAATTGACTTAGAAGGGCACGACTTTCAAGGATGAATACATCAATCATTGTCTGTCGTGACTGATACATCATCCATTGTGTGTTGTGACTACATCATCCATTGTGTGTCCTTACTACATCATCCAGTGTGCGTCGTGACTGGTACATCATCCATTGTGTGTCCTGATATGTTATGTGTGTTAAAAAAAACAATCTTTTTACTTACTTTGAAATAGATAAATCCCAAAATTCAGTCCCAGTAATTAATTAATGCTCAGCCTTCATATTTCAAACGCTATCACAGATATTCTGCAACTATAACTGTGTATCATTTGATATGATTAAACTGATAATGATTTACAGACAGAACTGAGAACACTTAGGGAAGACATTAAAAACCTGAATGAGAGAAATCAAAAGTTGACAGAAGAAAATCTTTGGCTAAGACAGAGTCAGAAGGAAGCTTCCAGATTTTCTACAAAAGAGGAGCCAAAGTACAAGTCTGCAAGTTCAGAATCAAGACATCAAGTATCTGTTAAAGAGAAACCACCAGTATATTCTAATGGGGAACACAGACACACTAGTCTCAGATCAGGTAATATATAGTATCACATCTTTTCATATTTTTTCCCTGCTACTCTAACCCTTGGGAGTCGCCGTGACGTAGTGGCAAGAAGCTTGCATGCGGATTGGAAGGTTGTAGTTTGCTCCATGGCGGAGCCAGACTTTTTTCAAAAGTGACCTTGACTCCCAGGTCGACCCAGCCTTGAGTGGGTACCGGGTGCAGTCCCAGGAAATAAAGGCGGCCGGCATGAAGCATAGTGTAGTTTGCACCGATCAGTCTGTCGAGACAAGAGTGTAATTTGCACCCTTTCCTCTGTGGGTCTATAGTGTTAAATTGTGCTGCGAGGGGGCATGAGTTTCACAGCTCTGAGTGTGACTAGTATCCTCTCCAATGCTCTCCCCTGCCCGAAACTGTTGGCACAATGTAGGATGCAAGGTTTGATATACACCACCTAAAATTTAACAGTCAGCGTCTGTGGCTTATTGGCCTTGCAAAAGCGCTTTGTAATAATGGGGTGTCAGGTTCGATCCCAGCTGCAGACCTAACGCCTTGTTTTGGTTTAGACAGTGGTATCGACAGCCGAGCATCCAGAAAGCGGTGGCAAACTACTAAATGTAAAATTTGCATAGAACTGACTGACTTTCTACCCCACTAGGACATCACACTAACGATAAACACCCGATGACACCAAGTGCCACCATGTGGATGAGGATCGTCGTGGAGAGGTCCCAGAAACCGCGTTTAGACAATTGGCCATATTTATGGCCTGCATATATTGCGGCCCCTGGCAAAAGCCAGAGTGGGGCTTCAAATAACAAAAAATTTCGTCCTTAAAAGGATGTAAACATTTGTGAATAGAAAAACCACAACAGCCAAAGAATGCTGGGGTTGTTTCTGCAATGCCCTGTAAAGGAAATGCAACTAACATTTGTTAGAAGATAGGTAGTACTGACTACTGTTATACGGTAACTCAATTTGACCAAAACTTGACTTTCAGTTAGTAGTGAAAAATTACATGATGATGTGTCACATAATTTCATTATTGCCTCACATTGCTCTTTGTGGCAAAATGACCAAAATTATCTTTGGTGAAAGGGAAGGAATTCGGTTGATTCTTTGCCCTTGTAGTGATTTAGAAAATTAAAACGACTTGTGAAAGTTATGAAAAAGAACCAGAGCCTTCACTGGATGAGGTACAATCAGCAATACACAGCCTGAAGAAAGGAAAGTCACCAGGTTGCGACGAAATACCAGCAGAACTAATTAAAGCAGGAGGAGAGGTCAGCGTCCGAATCTACCATGCACTGTGCTCAAAGATCTGGAACAGTGGCATTTGGGCTAAAGCGTGGAAAAGAACTATATCTAACTATACTAAGTCTATATCCCTCTCCCAAAGAAAGGAAATCCAAAACTATGCTCCAACTACCGCACCATCGCATTAATAAGTCATGCTAGCAAAATCCTCTTATGAATTATTATGAAAAGGAGTGAAAAGAAATTACAATATGAACTAGATGAAACACAAGCAGGTTTAAGACAGGGTAGAGGAACTAGGGATCACATATTTAATATGAGAATAATTTTTGAAAAATGCAGAGAATGCAATGTAGATCTTCATGCTTGTTTTATTGATTATAGCAAGGCATTTGATTGTGTCCAGCACTACCAACTGTGGACTATTATAAAAAGTATGGGGTTTCCAGCGCATTTCGTGCATTTAATTGAAAATCTCTATCATGAACAACAAGCAGCCATCAGAGCAGCTGGTGAAACATCTGATTGGTTCGAGGTGCAAAAGGGGGTGAGGCAGGGGTGCATTCTCTCACCATACCTATTCAATATATACGCAGAAAATATAATGAGAAATGTCAAAAATGACCAAACTTTTGACAGTTATGATCCGCTCAAAATTGGTGGCAACCCTATTCTGGAACTCCGCTACGCAGATGACACAGTCATCCTTTCGAACAGCGTAAAGGGAATAGAAAATTTAATATTGTCCGTTCAAAAGCACAGTGAAGATCAAAATCTGTTCTTGAATTTAAAGAAAACGAAAATAATGTCCACAGATAAAACTGGCTGTCACCCAAAAATAACAATAAATGATGAAGAAATTGAAAATGACACAAACTTTTAATATCTTGGCTCTATAATAAACAACAATGGAGACTGTTCGACAGAAATTAAAAGGAGGATGGCCATAGCAATGCAAAGATTGAACAGCCTTAAAAGTCTATGGTTAAGCACCAGCAAGGAGATAAAAATTAGAATTTTGAGAGCATGCATCTTCCCTGTGGCTACATACGGATGCGAGTTGTGGACTATCTCTCAGTCCTTAAGAAAGAGAATGGGGGCTTTTGAGCTGAAATGCTATAGAAAGATTCTCAGAATATCTTGGACAAAGAAACTGAGAAATATTGACATCTTAAAAGATCTGAACATCAAGGAAGATTGGCTAATAAACAGCATCCTTACTCGAAAGCTGAAATATTTTGGTCATATCAAGCGCCACGATGGATTGGAAAAAATTATAGCAGAAGGCATGATACCAGGAAGGAGGGGCAGGGGCCGACCGACACGAAGATGGGTACAGGACAAGTGACTCCTTGAGTGTGAAAGTTCGTGAGGCAGGAGAACTGGCAAGAGACCGAGTTTCTTACAGGCAGACTGTGATGAAAGCGACGTTTTGCAAAGGACCTGCTACATGATGATGACATATGATTACATCCCTTCTCATAGAAAAAAACCTTTTCCCGATTTTTATGGGGTAAAACGGTTAAGAAAACAAAGAATAGAAACATTGTAATGTAAAGGTCATGCCCTAAGAGGTGACCAAAGGAGGGTTAATGTGAGAGTGGTTACTTCATCCTGTAGAACACTTCAGCTTCCAAATCCATTCAACATTCAACAAGGTTTAGCTGAGTTTTTCAAAGACATATGCCCTACTAGTGGGGGGGGGGGGGGGGGGGGGGGGGGGGGGTTGAGTTGATTTGTACTTGTAATAATATTTTTTTACCCCCAGTTTAATCTACTATTAAAATTCTAATAATAGGATAGGACATGTATTTAATTGTAGATTAAGTTTAGGGGTTGAGATCTGGGGGTCTTGGCAAATATTCACCGGTTGGGGGGAGAGGAGGAAGGATGGTGGGGTTTAAAATGGGATATATACCATGTGACTGGCATTTAAAACAATTAATCATATACATATGTGATACTTCTACATGTATAATTTTATAACAAGACATCTATTCAGGCACTATCCATTTATTTAACCAGATGATGTCACTGTTAGGCCGACTTCTGCATACACAAGCAGTCCTGCTTACAGATATGGCTCTTCTTCATTGGCTGATGGAGTCACAGACCGCAGTCATGTAGTCTCATCATCACCAGTATCATCAAAGAAAATCAGCTATGAAGATCAAGAACTCGAGGAGATCAGACATGTGAACCAAGCATATGATCTGAACCAGCGTCATGAATCTCAGCTTCACCAGTTCAAGCCTAGAAGTGATTCTTACCACCATAGAAGTGATTATTCCAACAAAAGAACTGATTCTTCCCATAATAGAAATGATTATTCCCACAATAGGATGGATTCTTCCCACCATAGTAATTCTTCCCACCATAGGTATCAATCTAGGAGTGATTCATCTACAAGATCAATAGAGTCATCAAGAGCTGGTCTTCAGTATCCTGACAGATCCAAACCTGATGGGGAGGTATCAGAAAAGTCATACACTGATAAATACATCAGATCACCATATGACAAGCAGCCATTTGAAGACAGGAGATCTTATCTGGATAAGCACTCCTCATATGGGTCTCAATTTCCCAGAGGGTCAACAGAGATCTGGTCACAGGAAAGATTTGATGGTGACATGAAGGAGAACAAGTATGGGTACATAAATGATGGTGTGCAAGATAGAGATGCAAGGGTTAAATCCCTTGACAGATTGTCTTCTCCTAGAGCTGCAATTAGTTCACGAGGTTTGTTTTAGTTACATTTGTCTTGCAGTTTTATTTAAGTTTAATAAAATAGACTATATTGTTTTGAATGTTTTAGTCCCAAGCAACATATAATGAGTGATGGACTCTTCTCTGTCAATCCCAGCCATCCTGTAATGTGCAGTTTCTGATATTTGGTTAGACGATATAAAAATAAATTTGGCTTCTACTGTGACCACTTCCATGTACAGTGAACTTTTCTGAATGTGCTAATAATCATCATCATCATATTTAGCACACCATTTGCAGGATACATCTCACCATCATCATAAAGCAGGTCCTTTACAGACCATCATTCTCATCACAATATGCCAGAAAGCCATTTTATTCTTTGCAAACTTTCCCACCTTATGATTGCTCCTGCCCAGGTTGTCCTTAATAACTGTGTCCACCATCTCTGGTCAACCCTGCCTCTTCTTCCCAACATGATATTCTCTATTACTGATTTTATTCTCTTAATCATTGTAGTTTTTAATATAGTAATATAGCCACAGTTCTTATTGGGTTTTGGGGCTCTATTGGGGGGGGGGGGGGGGGACGGGGGACTCCCACTGCCTCCCTAACACTCATGTTGAGTTGAATTGAGTTAAAAATTGACATCACAGCACTCGGGGCATTCTCATGCATGCTCCGTCCTCATCTTCAGCAGCCAGCTCAGAGTTTCCAATACTGATGGTACCGGTAACAGTCTGGTTAAATGTCCGTCTTGCCTTTCCTCTGAGTGTAGTGAGCCGGCCAGACCCTCTGGTTACACCCAGGTGCCTCATTTTCTCCAGGCCATAATAATCCTAAGATTCATGTTGTAAGAGTCAACTAATTAGGGGTGTACTTGAATGTCGGAGTGAATGTGCCTGAGAGTTAAGGAATCAACAGTCTGCATGCAAATAAGCCAGATCTGTAAAACGGATGTGCACATAAAACTTATGTTTTGGAAAAATACTATAGTCCAGAAGTGGATGAACAATGAAAACTTTTCACCAGAGTTTAAAGCCAGTGAATATGAGGAAAAAGATGAAGATATGGCTAGAGTATTTTATCTTCTGAGAAAAAACGTCTATGAGTCTGTCCTTCTTACTGTTTAAGTTCTAAAGAATATGTTTTCCTCCTATTCCTATTAAACTCTAAGAATCGTACCTTAACATCTCAATCTAAAAGCCACCATTTTCTTTACTAAAGAGAAGTGATGATTGCTAACCCAGTCTACCTTTAATGTTTCTGATAAATGCATCATTTGATGCTGACTTCTTCTCCCCAAATTATGTCCCCTTTCCGAGGAAGAGAACTGATTATACTTATTATTATGTTTATTTAATTCAGTAACTTCCCGTCCTTTTCAGGATGAAATTTTTCATTATTTGAAGTCCTACTCTGGCTCTTGCCAGGGGCCTAATATAGCCTGGCCATAAATATGGCCTAAAGGCTGAACGCGGTTTCTGGGACCTCTCCACGGTGATCCTCACCCACATCGTGGCACTTTCTGTCATCAGGTGTTTATCGCTTGTGTGATGTCCTGGTGGGGTAGAAAGTCAGTCAGTCAGTCATTATGTTTATTTTATGACAGTTTTTTTTCTTTTTTCCGGCATGCTTACATGTTAACAGTAATTTTTTCATGGGTTTTCCAAAATTCTTGATTTTCCAGTCCTTTCTTCTTATAATTTCTTGTATCTCCCAGTGGAGATATAAACCATCAACTATCTCTTGCAAAACCATCCAATCCTGCACTATCTCATGTAATTCCTACTATGTACGTATTATATTACCTATCTCTGTTTGAAACCTGTCTCTCCATGTATTTTCCACAGTGTTTTTCTTCTTTTAAGAGGTGGTCTTCTTTCATCTTGGTCAAGCAAATTATTGTTCAGTTTTTCCCCTGACGATTTGCACATGATTAGTTGTATTTTGAAGCTGTTGTTATCTACATGTTTTGGTGATCAGCTTCCTTTATATTATTTGTATTATAGTTATTATATTACCTATCTCTGTTTGAAACCTATCTCTCCATGTGTTTTCCACACTGTGTTTTTCTTCTTCTAGAGGTGGTCTTCTTTCATCTTGGTCAAGCAAACTATTTTCATTTGTTTCCCCTGACAATTTGCACATGATTGGTTGTATTTTAAAGCTGTTGTTATTTACACGTTTTAATGATCAGCTTACTTCATAATATTTGTATCATACTCCTGATAAGTGAGGAGCCATTGTGGTGTAATGGCTAGACACTTGCTAGTGGGCTTGAAAGTTCTGGGTTGATATCCACATCAAGCTGAAATTTTACCCCCTAGAAAAATTAACTGGAGCTCTCAGGTCAACCGTGCCTAGAATGGGCACTAGGCAAGTTTAAATGGCTGGCATAAAGTTGTCTAAATCACCAGCCAAGCACTGACTGTTCTATAAAAGATAGGTATAGCCCTGTATGCCTAAAGTACTTAAGACTTTGGAAAGGGGTTCTGTTCTATGCTTTTCTTATAGAACTCTCTAACACACTTTACTGACAATGTTAGTGTATATGTTGACCTATTGATTGCTTTTCTTTTAGAACTCTCTAACACACTTTACTGACAATGTTAGTATATATGTTGACCTATTGTATGCTTTTCTTATAGAACTTTCTAACACACTTTACTGACAATGTTAGTGTATATGTTGACCTATTGTATGCTTTTCTAATAGAACTTTCTAACACACTTTGCTGACAATGTTGGTGTATATGTTGACCTATTGTATGCTTTTCTTATAGAACTTTCTAACACACTTTACTGACAATGTTAGTGTATATATTGACCTATTGAATGCTTTTCTGATAGAACTCTCTAACACACTTTGCTGACAATGTTGGTGTATATGTTGACCTATTGTATGCTTTTCTTATAGAACTCTCTAACACACTTTGCTGACAATGTTGGTGTATATGTTGACCTATTGAATGCTTTTCTTATAGAACTCTCTAACACACTTTACTGACAATGTAAGTGTATATGTTGACCTATTGAATGCTTTTCTTATAGAACTCTCTAACACACTTTTCTGACAATGTTAGTGTATATGTTGAAAGCATAAACATATTTGTACCCAAATTGTTGCTATATGTTGTTTGCTAGTCATAAATGTAACTTGCTCTTTTTTTTTCTTTTTTCTTCATTTTAGACATTTACTTAAACTTACAGCAGAAGCGTGCCAACAAGTGGTTGCAACAAGGTAATTTTCTGTGTTAGACACACTCGTTAATTCTTTTTTACAGCAGTATTTTTATAAACTTCATAGAGATCTCTATTTTTATAACGTTTTGTTTTCTCTTTTTAAAAACTAATATTTAAATATTAGGATTTTTTACATATATAATATAAACAACTGCAAACATAACTTTAATTGTTTGTTGTTACTGTTACAGATTTAGTTACATTTGAGCTCTTTGTCATTCGGTCTAATTCCATGTGATGATATGTGCAAGTGTTTATTTATAAAAATCTGATTTAAGTACTCTGAGTACTCTTTAATGTCTGAAGCACTTTTTTGTAATTAAATTTGATATCACATTTATCAAGTAATGTAAAAAGGGAACATCATGCCTGATCTTATATTATGTTGAGGATAAATCTATATGTATTTTTTTAATTACATCAGCATTTATTTCAAATAGCAATTTCAGTTTTAATTATTTACTGTGAGAGACTTTTCTAATCCATATACTGAAAAGCATTTTAATATTACTGTTTTACAACTTGATTTGCTTGTTGTAGTAATGGAATACAATTGTCTTATTTTAAAACATGTTGTAAGCTTGTAAAACTGTTGTTCATTTTATCAGTTTTAAACAATATCCTTCTCATGTTTTTTGTTGTTGTTTGTTTGTTGTTGTCTTGATACAGACTGACTTCTTTGTCATGATCTGGCATATTTTATAAACAACTTTAAAATCATGTTTTCAAAAATATATTTGTACTTTTTTCCCCTTCATAAATATTTATTTGTCTTGAACTGAAAGAGGAAAGAAAAGAACAATTGCCAAGTCTTCATGACGACAATGATAGTGACTCGACCCTGGTACTAATGGCTGGATTCACTACTGACCTGATCAAAGAGAAGGATGTTTTGAATCAACCAAGGGCCACAGTCAAAGGAAAAGAGAAAGAGGATTTAACATGTGATAGTCTCACAGTGAATTCATTATTCACCCATGGTACTTTTCCTGTTTTAGGCATGCATAGAAATCTTACTGCTAGTTTATTGGCTAATTTTCTAATGTGCAACATGTTAAAGCTGGCTATCTGTCAAGTAAATGTATTGGCTAGTTACATAGGATATCAAGGCAGCTTTATTACATTTATTATCTAGTTACACAGAATATCAAGGCGGCTTTTATAAATTTATCTAGCTACATAGGATATCAAGGCAGCTTTATTACATTTATTATCTAGTTACAAAAGATATCAGAGCAGCTTTATATAATTTATTAACTAGCTATAAAGGATGTCAGAGCAGCTTTATATAATGTATTATCTAGTTACATAGGATATTAAGGCAGCTATATATAATTTATTATCTAGCTACACAGGATAATAATGTTGCTTTATATAATTTACTATCTAGCTATGCAGGATTATAATTTAGCTTTATATAACTTATTATTTAGCTACACAGGATATGAAGGCAGTGATATATAATTTATTATCTAGCTCCAAAGGATATGATTTATTTTATCTTAACACAGGTTTTCAAGGAAGCTTTATATTAATTATTTCCTAACTAAATTTGATATGGAGACAGCTTTATATAATTTATTATCTAATTATACAGGATATAAAGGCAGCCTTGTATAAGTTATTGTCTGGCTACATACAAAAACAATGCAGTTTTTAATAAGTTATCTTCCAGCTTGCGTTTTTGCTACTGGGATGCTTCACCTGGGTCTTTTCATTGTGGCTATTGTTTGTGAATCCTCTGGAAAACTAGCTTAACTTTTCAGCTAGATGTATGAGCATTCGGGTTATCTAACCCATGAACAGTTTTTGTGGAGACTCTTTTCCCAACAACCATCAGGTAACAATGTGAGCTGTGTTGCCATATTCTTCCCATCTCAAAACTTTCAGTCTGCAGAGAGACATTTTGGTAATGATTTACTGTGGTACATGTTCAATCGATCAACAAGTGTATCCCCTCTGGGCTGCTACCAGCTACTACCATAACATCCTTATATTTTTTTTTTAAGTCACTGTCTGGATGGAAAATCACAAGGTAGATCCAGAGTAGCTTGATCAGCCTCCAAAGAAGTTATAATTTGGGCACCCCTAATGGCTACATCAACCAGGTGTAACCAGCAGTATTACAAGAGCAAGGACATGTTTATGGAAACTGGATGTGGCTGTTCTTAAGGTGGCAATGTTTCCTGCACTGGATTTAAATATTTCATTGTTGTTTTTGATGGATTAATTGTTGCTCCTGAGGTGTTGCACCAGGATGATATGCTATCTAATTCCAGTTGTAGATCCAGAACAATGTCATCTCTGTTCCTGCACTGTCGTTACAGGAGGATGTCATCCGCATAAGATAGAGTTCTTTCTCTGCCACCTAGTTGTTCTCCTGTGATCTTGATCTGTGTAGATGTTGATGAGGAATGGACACAATGCAGAACCCTGTGGCAAACCAGGGTGTATTGTTATCGGCTCAGAAGATCAGCTACCATGTTGAAGCATGACCTTCATTTGGAAATGTGCGGCAGATATCCATCGAATGAGATGTGAGGGGAAGGGGGGATGGGATGTTAAGTTATATTAAGTGACACATTAGTGAGTATAGATTTGATTGAAAACATTAGAGAGAATTTGTAACTTACAGTTGTGTAAAACTTGTGACTGTTAGCTCTTGGATGCTCCCCACATGCACACACGCATTCGCATGCACCTCCACAGAAAAACATACCCACACATATGATGTTAACATGTGCATATTGCTTAAACACAGAAAATATCGTTTAGAGTTAAATATTGATATCGTTTTGACCTACATAATAGGAAAGGATATTTTCTGGTTGCACTGCATTTGGACCAGGAAATCTGATAGTTTCAGCATGATTTAGACTAAAGCTCATTTGCTTGCTTAAGTAACCAGCTTTGTCTGTTCAGTGATTTGCTCTTAATGCTTCCTTTAAATAACAGAATATGGAAACGATAAACCTGTCCCTGCCTGCAGTGGTGAGCTTACTGAAACAGAAGGTAGAAAACAAAATCTGACTACATTGTTATAGCTGCAAAGTTTCCATTACTTAACAAATGTCTGTCTCTCTCGGAACAAAGTTTGTGTTGGAAAGTATCTTACAAGTTCTTGTTCTCAAAACATTTCACTAACACTGTATAATCCCTATCCTCATACTCAGTAAATCCCTGTATGGGTTCTGGAGCCCTATTGTGGGGGGGGGGGGGGGGGAGAGACTGTTCTCCCCTCCCCCACCCACAACAGTTATGTTGTAAAAGTTAACTAATTATGGGTGTTTCCTTTGTTTGAAGTAAGAGTGTATCTGTCTGAGAGATGAGGAACCAACAGTCTGCATGCAAATAAGCCACACCTGTTAAGCAGATGTACATGCAAAACTCAAGTTCTGGAAAAAGACAGAAGTCAGAAGTGGACAAACAGCTGGAACATTCTGCTGGAACTTAAAGCTGGCGAACATGAAAAAAGGAGAAACAAAATAACTTGAACTCTATTGATTAGGGTCAGAGATTGTGGCTAGATGCTTGTCTGCTGGCCCAGAGATATTGAGTTTGAATCTGCACTGAGTAAATTTAAAGGGGGGGGGGGGGGCAAAAGACATGGGCTCTCTGGTGCACCCAGGCTGAAACTGGTACCTGAAAATGTTTTGGGAAGTAAAGTTAGCTGATGTGACTTTGACCACATCACCCATTGAGTGCTGACTGATCTATACAAATTTTAGTCTAGTACCAGTTCACCTCTGGCTTGAAAAGCATCCTTTACTTTTACTTCCTATTGAACAGTATGATTTTTGGTGCTCCGTTCCCAAGTTTAATTTTTATGGAGACCTTTGGGGATCGTCACGTGAGCTATTGTGTTTGTTCTCTCAGCAGGTGGCTAGCAATTCTGCAGAGAGAGAGTGAGCACCATGAAGTTGATTCTATTTACTTTAATCTTACATTTAACCATAATCTTCAACCATTTTTTTTAACTGAGTGAAGAAGATATAGGCCTGAATATAAATAATTATATGCATGTTTTAAAGGAATGTGTGCATCTAAAGCTTTAAATATAGATCAGTTTTAGAAATAAAGTGCTGTATTTCCTGGTCTGCAATTTGGAAACTTTTATTGGTAATGCATTTTCACATTTTTTTGTTACTGGACATCCAATTTCCTTTCTTATAGTTATTTATTTTACCTAATTTTCTAGATGTGTGTTCTAGCTTCAGATATTATTACTGATGGTGAAACTTTTCTTACCTGCTAACATAAGTTTATTGTCACTAAACTTAACACTAAGAATTGCTATCAAAATGTTGAAAAAGGCTGTCTTTTCATAAAAAAAAATTCTTCACAGCCATCTTACTTTTATTATTTAGGTAACATGGCATGTTGCGTATAAGAAAACAAATGAAAAAATGAGTGTTGTATATGATATACTGAGGACAAGTATATAACTATTTTTCACCCTGCCTTCCATGGTTTGTGTATAGGACAACAAATGTAGAGATTTATTGAAAGAGAGATAGAGGAAGACATTGACAGAAGATTTGGGGAGGGAGGGGGGGGGGGGGCAAGGGGGAGCTGGACCATGACACGGAGGGGGTCAACACAGGAACTGGTACATACAGGGTCATTAAATATATTAATGCCAGAAAAGACTATATATATATATATATATATATATATATATATATATATATATATATATATATATATATATATATATATATATATGTGTGTGTGTGTGTGTGTGCATACAAGTGCGCGTGAGTTGTGTGCACATGAGTTGTGCGCACATGAGTTGTGTGCATGTGAGATTTGTGAACATGAGATGTGCGCGCATGAGCTGTGTGTGCATGAGTTGTGCGCGCGTGAGATGTGTGCGCATGAGTTGTGTGCGCATGAGTTGTGCATGCGTGAGATGTGTGTGCATGAGTTGTGTGCGTGTGAGTTGTGCAGGTGTGAGTTGTGTGTTCGTGAGTTTTGTCCACGTGAGTTCTGCGTGCGTGAGTTGTGTGTGCATGAGTTGTGTACGCATGAGTTGTGTGCGTGCGAGTTGTGTGTTCGTGAGTTTTGTCCACGTGAGTTCTGCGTGCGTGAGTTGTGTGTGCATGAGTTGTGTGCGCATGAGCTGTGTGCCAATGAGTTGTGCGCGTGTAAGTTGTACACGCGTGAGTTGTGTGCATGTGAGTTGTGCGTGCGTGAGATGTGTGCGCATGAGTTGTGTGTGTTCGTGAGTTGTGTGTGTGAGTTGTGTGCATAAGTTAGTGAGTGAGTGTTTGTGTGTGTGAGTGAGTGAGTGTGTGAGTGAGTGTGTGTGTGAGTGAGTGAGTGAGTGAGTGAGTGAATGAGTGAATGTGTGTGAGTGTTAAGTGAATGTGTGTGTGTGTGTGTGTGTGTGTGTGTGTGTGTGAAAGAGAGAGAGAGCTAGAGAGAGAGAGAGAGAAGGGGGAAGGGAGTCCAAGACATGGCAGTATTTCTAATGCTTAGAGGATCATCCAATATCAGAGTTGATTGAAAGTACTTAGAAGTTTGTGGATAGACATGACTACTAAGGCTACACAGCGTGAACTTTAAGACGATGAAGAAGCATTTTGTCTGACAAATAAGACATCAACCATCTGTATTCGAGTTCCTAGTTTACATATAGTGTACAACGCATAGTTATCTGATGGCATGTTTTTATTAGTTTACCGGAAAGCCTGCACACCTAAATTCTAATGATGACCAGATGCAAAAGACTGGTTCAACCCTAAGATATTTTTTCTTTCCGTTTGAAAAGCTTAACTCATTAAATTACATAGATTTTTAAATTCTAGATTGTGACAAAATTATTTTCTTTTCAGTACTAAGGTATTCTTTTTTTTTCCAGTTTGAACAGTTCAAATCATTAAATTACATAGATTTTGAAATTCAAAATTATGACAACAATTTTTTTTTCAGTAGCTGTGTGTTTATTTTTTGAATAGTAATCATCAGTTCCATAGGAAATCTGTTCAACTACTCTAAACCTAGCTATTTGTTGCTTTTAAGCTAAACGGCAGAGGAGGAGCTAAAGTAACAATAGCTTGGGACTTAGTGACCTGAGGTGGGAGTTTTTAACAAAATTTAACTAGGGCTCACATTTCAACCCAGTTTAAAATGGCTGTCAGGATGTGTTAGCAGAAGTATAGGCAATCGCCGCCATATTAATTTAACTACATGATCCATTGAGTGTTCATTAGTCTGGGAATGTTTGGGGCCCTCAGGTCTTGAGGAACTGTGGAAGCATAATGGCTAGCTTGTTTGCCTGTGCTCTGGTGATCATGTGTTCAGATTTACTCTGAGAACAGTGCCAGGGCACGAAAAGATATTTATGGTCTGAGGAGAATGGTACTATTAGGAGACCAGGGGATCTGGCCGATGCTCAGCACTCAAGGGAAAAGCGAGACGGATATACAGTCAGACTGTTACTGGTGCCATCGGAATCGGAACTCTGTTCTTGCTGCTGAATGTGGGGATAGAGCAATTATGGGAATGTCCTGAGTGGTAGGATGTCGATTCTTAACTCTTTCAGTCCCAGGGGGTTAAGCATCAGGGGCCCAAGGAGTAGTAAAGAGAGACATAAAACCAGAACATCTCGCATTCACTGGGCTTCTAGGTAGAAATCTATGAATGTTTGATGCGTTCCTTGGGACTAAAAGAGTTTATTCAACATTCCACAACAATAAATCTGCACAGAGGTGGGAATTTAATTTTTTTTTTTTTATGAGTCTGGCCTGGCTCCATTGTTGACCAGGCTTATATTAGATCCTGAATAACACACCCCGTCCCCCACACTGAACTGCAGGTTACTTTGCAACCTATATAACTATGCTACATGGTTAAACATCATTTGTAGAATTTGCTCCTGTTTGATTCTCATCCCTGGGGTGTCAGTCCTATGGACAGCAATCCTAAGGGTTAAACCTGATTGTCATCCTTGAGGTGGGTAATCCTGCCGACTGAAAACCTGCAGGAAATAAACTGTAATACAAGAAGAAGTTGAATGCAGGTTTCAAATTAAATATATATGTAAGAGCATTTTGATAAACTGTTTCAGGTGTGCTTATGTAATAATCTAGTATTTGCATGCATGTCCAGTTTCTTATCTTGTTACCAGACAACAAGTACATCAGTGGTAATTTGGGTCTGAGGCTACAGCAGCCTTCAAGGACGTTTGTGGACAACCCTGGGGATGATAGTGACACTGCTACTGACATTTTATTAACACAGAATGTCACTTCTAAAGGTCATCTTGTCTTGTTACTCGTACATTTTAATAATTCTATTGTTTGGCTCTACTTTTTTTTTTTTTTCAGTTTGACCAACAGTTTACCTAGCAATGAGTTTGATCAGTTTAGAGGTAGTTCTAGTTTCTTAGAAGCCACGGTGTTGCAGTAGCTTGTACACTTACCTACCAGTCTGGTGGCTTTATGTTAAAATCTCTTGAGTGATAGAGTTAACAAATGTATCCTGTCTCCCTGGTCAGCGTTAACCACACTGGGTACTAGCTGGCGTGATAATAACAAAACTCATCAAGTGCTGATATTCTATGAAAAACTAGGACTAACACCATTTACCGCCCCTTCCCCTCTCCCCCTCTCCCCCTCCCCCCTCTCCCCTCCACTAGAAATATGCTTTACTGTCTTATTTATAGTAGATAAAAAGACTTCCCCATGTGAGTCCTGGGGTGGGGGATGGGAGTGTGTGTGTTGCAAGAATGTCATTAAAGGCAACTAATTTGGGTTTAAATTGAATCAAATGTTGGACTTTGAGGTACAGATAATTCAAACTCACTGTAAAACACAACAGAACGTATCAACCGCCCTTTCAGGTTGAACCCAGAGGAAGAAGAAAAAAAAAGAAGAAGATGAAGAGGAAGAAAACGAAGAAGAGGAAGAAGACAAAAGTTAAGAAGGAGAGGCAGACAAAAGATTCTTGACTTTAAAGCTAGAAGAAGCACTCAAAATATTCATTGTTTGTTAAAATGGCAGTACTAAAAAATAATAATACTGTTCTTCAAATCCATGTTCTGAAATCCCTTCCAGTTTCAATCTAGAAATATCTGCTTGGGCAAGAAATTTCTATTAGCTGCACACAGGCATATGTTTTGTTGCCTCTATTGTTTTCCTAATCATTCACTTAAGGGTCTGCCTCTTGTGTTGCTTTCACTGTTTCTAAATATGAAATCAATATGTAGATAGTCTTGTTCTATGACTGAAATATGTGTCTCTCAGTTGAGTACATTGCTTCTATTGTCCCCACATGCTTTTATCATATCTTCATTTCTGATGATGTTTTCTGCAAGACTCATTAGGAATTTTTCGTAGCCATTTAATTTGGGTTGCTATATTTTGTTTTAAACTTTCTTGTTTTAATTATTCAAATCTCGATAATAAGAGCTATCTTTTTCTTCTTCACATTCACTGGCAGAAAGTTCTTCCACTGACATTTAGTCTTGTTACAGAACATGAGTTTTGCATGCACATCCGCTTTACACGTCTGCCTTTTGTGTGTGTGTAGACTGTTGGTTTCTCACTTCTCAGGCAAATGCATTTTGACTTAGAAGGAAACCCATAATTAGTCTATCCTTATGACACGCTTACTAGAAGGCAGTGGCTCTATTCTTTCTTCCCACTGCAATGGGGTCCCAAAATCCACACAGAGAATTACGATTATAATATTTGAAGTAATGAGAGAATAGTGTTTCAGTTTTCTTTTCTATTTAACTTCTTATGAATCTGACAGAAAAGTAAAATAACTGTTTTCATGCCAGTAAGGAATTTTGGGGATCTGGTGTTAGGTCTATATTTATAGTGATGGCACACAGAGAGTAGTATGAGCAGAATTCATCTATGACCTTTACTTTGCGAAAATTCTGGCATCCATTTTATGAGGCTGACCCAATGCCAGAGCCTTATCGATTAGGAAAAAATGCACCATTGCCACTAGTGAGGATGAGACCGAATTATAATTTTTAAAGGCTAGTGCTCTAAACATGTCATCACTGTGACTTCATATTCAGGAATGGAAAAAAGTACTGAAATTCGAGACAGTGAAACTGAAGCTTAGGAACCATCATGTCTCAGAAATGGAAAAACACTAGTCAAATCAAATGGTGCAGTGGCTTATACACAACAGTAGTTGAGGCCTAGGAAAACTAGCAGGGTCAGTCAGTACGAAGGCGAAAAAGAAAAGGATCCTGGATTCACTTTTGGGATAAAAATGAGGTTAAAAGATTTTTCTGTTGGTGTGAAGACGAGACTGGTGCTCTGCAAAAGATCTGCTACTTGATGATGGTGTTGGCACTTCTGTATCTTTTCAGACAATAGTATTATATTGTGCAGTATGTAATAGAAGGTAAAAAAAAAGTAAATCCAAGTTGATAAATTCACAAATGTGGGTACAATCATAACATCAGATGGAATATGTGTGTCAGAAATTAAGAGCAGTATAGGCCAGGCTAAAGGCTGCATATCACAGAATGAAAAACATCCTGTGCAACAGGTCCGCCTCTTTGGATGTATGAAAGAGAGTACTAAAATGTAGAACCTCTATGTCTGTATGGTAGTGAATCTTAGAATGTGAATGTACAAATTGGAAAGAACTTGGAGGTGACAGAAATGTGGTTTCTCAGATGAATGTTAAGAATCTCTTGGACTGCCAAACTAATAAGGAAGCTAATGAAAGCTAAAAGGAAAAGACAAGCACTGTTTTTTTTTACATATGTGATGAGGCTGGAGGCTTTGGAGAATATTGTGACTACTGGGAAGATCAATGATAGAACAGGGAGAGGCAGACCAAGAGAGATGATGACAGATGGATTGCGACAATGACACAGAGGGATTTCATCAGTGGAATTGATTCAGAAGACAAGGGACTGAGATCTGTTTGAATGCCTACGCCAGTCGGCAGGGCATGTGATGATAATGATGATGATGATGATGTGGAGCCATGTGAATCACTGCCCATGGCTTTGGCAAGTGTCACCAGCAAGACCCACTCATGTTAAGAAATGTCATCCACAATTATTGCATGGCATGTATGGACCACTGTTTGCCACTGCATGTATTTAAAGTGCTTTTTTTCAGATGTGCAGTTCTGAACCTGTCAGAAATCATTTTTTTTTGCCTTTTCCCTATTCGCTTCATGATTTTTTGCTTCCATGGAGCACAATCCATGGCATTTTCTATCCAATAATGTATATCAATACCTGTTTCATTTGTGTCCTACTTGCTGACATTTGTATATCATCGTAGAGACTTACCTCAGCATCTTCTACCCATCTTTAATCTACAGAGGATGCCCTTAGAGACTCTACAATCCCTATTCTCCAGATGAAACCTAGCCACCTAAGCCTTCGAAAACTTCTTTTTCTTTCTTCTTTTTCTTTTTATTCTTCTTTTTTTTTCTTTTTCTTCTTTCTCTTCTTCTTCTTCTTTTTCTTCTTCTTCTTCTTCTTCTTCTTCTTCTTCTTCTTCTTCTTCTTCTTCTTTTTCTTCTTCTTCTTCTTCTTCTTTTGTTCGCTTGAAATAGATTATCTATATCTACACTGTTGTCATTAATATGAACTTCACTGTCTTTTTTAATTCACTCAGTGACCAGTAAAGTTTGGTTTGCATCAGGGTTTTCTCATGGCCAACAGTTTTGCCTTGATATGTTGTATTTGGGACAGTCTTTGGGGATGTGATCTGTTGTTTCAGGTGCCATTCAAGATGTACACATGACTGATTCGCCAATTTTCCTTCGAAGACTGTGCCTTAAGATAACACTGTGATAATACTCATTATCCATGCATTATTGCATAAAATACTGCATGTACATATAACTACAGATGATGATTTCAGTTATTTAATGTGATACATGTATGTGCAGTTTAACCAACGTTTTTACAATGTTCAGGCCTAGTGCGTAGAAGAAAAACCTCTCTCGGCTCTGAGGGTTCCCCTTCCTCTCTCAGTGACTTTGAAGATCATACAGACACTCTTCTGAAGAGGAGATCCAAATCTGTGGATGCTAAAAGAGGTTTGTGAAGGCCATACTGCTGGGTCAAGGATCAGTTATTTGGTATCTTTTACTGGTTTTTCTTTTCAGACTAGAAAATTATTCTAAATGCTTAAAAATCTTGTTTTTTTTTTTGGCTTCAAATTGTAACAATTGTAACTAGTTGCTTACATAATTTATAAATATTCTACCTCAAATAAAGTTTTTAGTATAGATTGTTTCTTCATATGCTACATTTTCATATATATTTTATTTTTTCAATAGTTCGTTATGATAAATTCTGATTCTTTATTGAAATTTACAATACCAGTTTTGTTGGGTTTGCCTTGTCATAGTTTTCAGAAATTTTGAAACTCTTTCTGGATACTCATTCTGTAAATTCCTGAACACAAGAATACACTACATATTAGAGAATAAAAGAAGCATGCACTTGAACAATGGACATGTTGTCTTAAAGTTCTGCACTCGTTTCATTTCATAACATTAAACTCTAAGATCACAGAATAAACATTATGTAGCAGGTCCCTTGCAGAACATCACTTTGATCACAACATGTCAGAAAGCTATACAGTTTCTTGCCAACTGTCAAACCTCATACACAATCTGTCTTTGAAATCCTGTGTTCACCATCGTACATGTTGACCAGCACCTCTTCTTCCAGGAATTTTTTCTCCAAATTATTATTGTTTTTAATGTGGCCAAATAATTTGAGTTTCCAAGAAATTTTTTTCTTGGATTTCACCAGCTGTAAACTCCAGCAGAAAGTTCTGGTTATTCTATCCACTTCTGGACTTTCGCCTTGCTCCAGAACTTGAGTTTTGCATGCACATGCATTTTACAGGTCTGATTTTTTTGTATGCAGACTTGATTCCTCACCACTGAGGCAGATGCATTCTGATTCAAGGAAATAACCATAATGAATTGACTTTTATGACATGCATTAAAGGGGGGCAGTGGGTCTATTTCACTTCCCCCAACACTCTCTCCTACACTACGATTTACAATAAATTATACTGAATATGAGCCAGATTATCCATCAAAATAACAGAATCAAATCTGCAAAAAAAAAAAAAAAAAAAAAAAAAAAAAATTATAGATTTTCTTCAAATTTTACATTTATAATCACTGCTATGACAATTTTTAGACTCCAAATAGTAGTATCATAATACAAAGTGGAGAGTCTGGATTGCCAAGTTAAATATTAGGAGATATAAAAACACATAGTGAAGAGAATAAGTCAGTTCAGTAATGTCCGAACCACTTAGAAAGAACAACACAGGCTTGGTGTATGAAGGCAACATGGAGACAGAACAGGCTTGGTAAGCTTTGGCATAAGATTAGTCGGGTACTAGTATATACAAAAGTAAACAGACGAGTATTGATTGGCATTCAAAGAAAGGAAGTGGAAAGATAGCAGGACACACTAGACAACAACAGTATTCAAAGCTGCAGTGACCATATTGGGAATCAAACCTGCCACCTCCAATGACAGCAGTACCTCTGGATTGATCAAATCAAAGATAAGGAAAAATGTATGTTTTCTTTTCTCCTTTAGTTTGAGACAGTAATTTTTGTTGCCCTCACACTTCTTGAAGTTCATAGTCTGAGACGGTGATTAATGTTACCCACCGCCTTTCTTAAAGTTGATAGTCTGAGACGGTAATCAATGTTACCCACCGCCCTTCTTATAGTTGATAGTCTGAGATGGTAATTAATGTTACCCACCGCCTTTCTTAAAGTTCATAGTCTGAGACGGTAATTAATGTTACCCACTGCCCTTCTTAAAGATGATAGTCTGAGATGGTAATTAATGTTACCCACCGCCTTTCTTAAAGTTGATAGTCTGAGACGGTAATTAATGTTACCCACCGCCTTTCTTAAAGTTCATAGTCTGAGACGGTAATTAATGTTACCCACCGCCTTTCTTAAAGTTCATAGTCTGAGACGGTAATTAATGTTACCCACCGCCCTTCTTAAAGTTGATAGTCTGAGACGGTAATTAATGTTACCCACTGCCTTTCTTAAAGTTGATAGTCTGAGACGGTAATTAATGTTACACACTGCCCTTCTTAAAGTACATAGTGTATGGTCATCATGTCTATTTACCGCTTTCTGTCCTGTGTGCCACCAGTCATTTCTAATACATGTATTCTTCCATAGTGTGAAGCCAAACTGTCCTACATTTTCTTTTTAGACTTTCCCTTGGCCTCTCTTCCCTTTCAACGTTTCTGTAGTCGGACTTCACTCCAGTCTTTTCATGAGAATGTGGTCTTCCCATATGCCCGATGCACCTAAAAGTGTGAAAAAGGATCCTGATGCGCCTAAAGGTGTGAAAAGGGATCTTTACTATTTTTACTTAGTAGGCCTATTCTTATTTTTCCCATGATTGGGCCCCAGAACCCACACGGGACATCAAACAATTCAGTTTATAACTGCTTGGATTGACTCTTCAGGAAACCCCCTCATCGTTTGGAGGCTGACAACACTAGTTTTGTGTAGTGTATCCTTTTTCTTTGGCTTTCCTGCAATGGTCTCTTGTCTGGCCTTACCCCTTTTAACTTTTTGTTCTTACAGACTAATGTGCCATGTTTTATTCCACCATCTTGTATCATCTACAGGTCAAACAAGACAGGTTTCTGCAAGGCATCGAAGTGACTCTGCATCACAAACAGCCACTTCAACTGAGCACATGAATGTGGGCTTTCGCAGTGTTATCCCAACCCCATTGGTAACACAGCAGAACAAAGGGGAGATAATTAGCAAACATACCTCCCTCTTAAGCAGGTGTGTTTTGTTTTTCTTTCTTTCTTTCTTTCAGGGTTGGGGGAGGGGTGGGGGAAATAGACTACCTGCCTCCCTAACAATTCTAATAAATAAACAGAGGAGGAACCTTTGAGGCCGTTAAATATTATGAATATATCAAGTAACAGTAAGCGTATTGATTGGCACTCATAGAAAGAAGTAGAAAGATAGAAGAACACACTAGACAACATAAAAATTGAAAGCCATAGTTACCGTGCTGGGAATTGAACCTGTCACCTCCAGACGGGGTCTGCGCCTCACCATGGATACAAGTGCACTAAGAACATGGTCAACCAGGCACCCCCCCCCCCCCCCCAAAAAAGGTGTCTTATTGGCCATGTCTATCGTACAGCTTGAAATCCACAACTATGGAATAAGGACAGAATTCATTTCAAACCATTGAAATGGCACCATAGGTTACAGAAATTTATATTAACAAAGCATATTTCGAATAACAATCACAGCAACAATTTACGAACACAGTAGACCTTAATGCTTTGTCTAGAATACACAAACATTTAAGAAAGGTATTTGATTGGTAGGTTCCTAACAAGCATGTTGTAAAAGAAGACTAATTAGGGTTTTTTGGGCTGAAAGACAACAGATATCACAACATAGCTGTGAACCACAACATAACGTGTGAAATGCCATTTTAAGGGGAACTACAGAAGAAGAAGGAGAAGAAAAGGAAATTTATTTTACTGCAGCAATCCAAATTTTCAACAACGCTAGATATATTGTTTAAGGATCTATATATTTAACCACAAACTGAACCCAGAAAAATTAAAATCAAGCATAATCTCTGTCTTTGTAGATTTTGACGGACAAGAAGTAACTGTGTCAGACATGAAGTGTACAGAAAGATGTAGACAAAAATAAGTGTATTTGTGCACAACATTTTGTTTCTTCAAAATGTCATATACTGGCACTGTCATGAAACAAGCCTATTTGCATTTCTCTCAGTTCTCTGACACAAGGTCTAAGGCCTTTTGCTCCACGCTGCCCTGGTGACATTAGAGTTGATGATGTGGTCAAGTTTTCCAGTCATGGAGGGAAACTGACCCAGGGTGTGGTCAAGTATGTCGGCCATTTGCCTGGGAGGAGTGAAACTTATTTTGGCGTAGAGCTAGACAAAGATGGTAAGATTTGTGTACTTTTATTTTGGTCATTGTAAATACGGAATGGAGACAAAGGAGACAAGGATTCATCTTCATCGCCCTGTAACACAGTATGACATTGGGTCATCAGTTGCTGTTGACTATCTGGTCTGCTGGGAGTCGCCGCGGCCGAGCGGCTAGACGCTCGCCGCGGATCAGAAGGTCGTGGGTTCACTCCCTGGCGGAGCCTGACTATTTTCAAAAATGACCTTGGCTCCCAGGTCGACCCAGCCTTGAATGGGTACCAGGTGCAGTCCCGGGAAGCAAAGGTGGTCTGTGTGATGCTGACCACATCACCCATCTTGTGCCGATTGGTCTATAAAAATATAGGTCTAGCCCTACATGCCCTATATGCCTAAAGGCGTGGAAAAGGGTTCTTTACTTTTTTTAAAATCTGGTCTGCTTCCTCTACTTTTGATGGTCAGATGCAATGGACTTCATGGTTGCATGCCTAAGGCCTGTCCAGTCAATGAGTTTCAGTATCCAGGTAATTCTTGGTCTGCCTCTTCTCCTCTTCCCGTCCGCCTCTTCTCTTACTATCTGCCTCTTCTCCTCTTCCTGTCCGCCTCTTTTCTTACCATCTGCCTCTTCTCCTCTTCCCGTCTGCCTCTTCTCCTCTTCCTGTCCGCCTCTTTTTCTTTTCCCATCTGCCTCTTCTCCTCTTCCCTACTGAGCCCTATAGTATTATTTTTGAGAGGCTGTTAGATCTTATTACATGATCGTACCATTGCCTTCTTAGAGAGCAAAGGGCTGCAGACAGATTAGGAGCCGAGCATCTGAGAAGAAACATGTCAAGGTGAAGGTAAAGGTTGGAGGCAAGAGGATCGACTTCAATGCACCAGGTTTTATCCCATATGGCTGAGTCTCTCTGCAGAACAGCTTGCTGCCTGCCAAGAGTGTTGCACAGAGCATGACCTCCGAAGCTCTAGCGACAATCCCCAGGGATCTCCATAATAATTGCACTCGTGAACTGAACAGTGCCACCAAGAAACAAACCAACAACCATCAGAGCCTGAGGCAAACAGTTTGACCACTTCACCACTGAGACCCTCATCATGTCAGCTGCATATGATGAGAACTAAATCTCATAAACTTATTGCGGAAGATTTATCTTAATGTGAGCTGGTCTTGCTTGACTTTTTTGTTTTGTTTTTAAAAGGAAATTGATGTCAAATGTTCCTGTAAGCCTCAGTGGTTAAGATCTTGGGGTCATGTCATGAGTTGTCTGTTTTTTAGACCCTGAGGAATGTATTCCATTTAATTCTTTACTCTGTTCATGTTTATACCTTTTATATCTTCTTCTTTTTATTTCCTCTACTTCTAGAATCAGGACAGGAAGAGATCTCTGGAAGAGGCCCTTCCGTTTGCTATATATATATATAAAAAAAAAATGGTTTGAGACACTGGAAAAATTCCATTACATTTATTTCTCAACATTTTGAATGTTGTTTGAAATACATATATATATATACACACACACACACACACACACCCATAAGCGCTCTGTCCCCATCTTCAGCCAATTTCAATGTCACCAGTAACTGTCTGATTCTCGCCCTTCCCCTGAGTGTTGAGCATCTGCCAGACCTCTGCTAACTCCTCACAAACCATAATGATCTGTCTGTGCCTCTGCACTGTTCACTCGCTCCCAAAGGTCTCCCACAATATCTAGCTTGTCATACATCAGTTCACCACCAAGTGATGCAGAGCCGCCCAGTTTATCTGCCTGCTCATTGCTCACTGCCTGCTCATTAGGCATTCATGTGACGAAAAGGTCAACACGCATTATTTACATAAATTAATTCACAATGTTAGGTTCAAAGTTTTATGTCTTGTATGTAGTCTTACTATGTTTTTCTTTTTATTCTTTGTGAAAATATAAGCTGTTACTTATTTTTCATTTTCAGAAGGAAAGCATGATGGCACTTTTGAGGGTGTAAGATATTTTAAATGGTGAGCTGCTTTAAAAAATTTTTTTTTTTACATAAAGATGTTTTATTCATGTTCTTCTTGGTTTGCTTTCTATTAATCACATTTGTCGGTAGAGGGAAACCTCAGGATACAAGAGTACATGGATATAAGATTTTTCAGGATTCTAGGTCAGGCTCACATAATTTTGTTGCCCTAGAATACAAGCTGAAATCTGGGATGCGAACCAGAGAGAGGAGAACTCTTGGTATTACCCAACAGCATCTTCATAACTGGTAAACGGACTGGGTCACATTAACATTGCTGAAGGAGGGCTTAGACTGGTCAACATGGTCGGAAGTATTCCTATTTTCCGTTGCTGGCAAAAACATAAAAGCAGTACTGGACATTTTCCCTGTTAACAAAACAAACAAAAACATCATTTTGAAAATAATTTTTGGGGCTGAAATTAACTAAAATTATTTACATTCATTTTAATGAGAAAGAGTTTCAGGACACAGGTTATTCATCATATGAGCTCAGTCATGGAATGGATGAAATGTGTATGATTCTACTGCATTATAAAGTTGTTATTGCCTGTCAGTCTATTCATAACACTGAATAGTTTCACCCTATCTAGGTCACAGAAACCAAATTACCACTTAAGTCTATCTCACAGGCAGAAGAAAATATATAACTTACAAAAACTAAACCAAGACCACCATAATCTTAGGGTCACTACATTTACTCAGTCAGACCTTCATCGATGTGAAAATCTTTCCCTAGTGTTGTTTTCCTAACTCTTTCAGTCCAAAGCAAAGCCTATGTATGAATGGCTCTATCCTGTGATTTACCTTCATAGTATAGTGTGCTCTCTTAATTTTAAACTTTTGCCAGTACATACTAAAAGATCTGGCTACCATAATGTCAGTTAGAATGTTTATATTGCCACTTTGAAAATCATAGATTCATTTTAAGCCATGGTTATTTATCTACTTTTGCATCTTAAATGAAACCTCCTGGTGTTGGCTATCTTGTTGATTTATTAGCTTCGGAATTCTTCATCATGTAAATCCCATATCTTCCATCAAATGGCTCCTTTTATCTACAGTTTTCTTAGTCCTGTACCAATCCACTACCTTGGCGTTCATAATTTATCCAACAGAGATAATCGCTGATTATATTATTAGGAGAGTGTAATTCTGGGATTCTTATACTCTGTTTCTATTATCTGTTTGAAAAAAAGATACTGAAAACCCTCCACTAAACATACATTTGCTTAGTGACGATGAAAGTGTACAAAACACTCTAAGCAAATGCTAATGAAAACTTCAAAAACAATAGAGACTAATCAGCCTGTGGAGGTCTCCGTTTTCTCATCTTTAAAAGGGCCGTTACACCTTATGTCATGGTTTACAGCGAGGCTGTGATATCTGTACCTTTTGACCCAATACATGTTTCTGCAAACTTCTAATTAGTCACCTGTTACTCCACAGTTGTGGGATGGGCAGTAGATCTGTTATCTCCCCCCCCCCCCCCCCCCTTTTTCCCAATCCGCAGGGGAAGTACAAAATACAATCTGGTAGCTCCATTGATGTGGTTCCAGGGATTTTTTAAGCAAATGACAGGTAAGCTGAACAAAGCGGCCCAAAAATGCACTCTGCATTTTTCAGAACCTGAGGGAAATAGCTTGGCCACTTTTCAACAGGATCCCCACATATAAATTGATAAACTAACTACCAGATCAATTGATTAAACAGCCTGAATCTAATTTAATGTTTATTTTTGTGGTGTCAGTTTGTATCATTCTAATGTTGCCATTTTTTTTTCCAGCAAACCTAACAAAGGAGTTTTTGTATCCTTCAACAAAGTTGTGATGGCCTGGGCACCTTAGATTTTTCATAATATACATTTATTGAATTTTTCAGACTATTTATTGTATATTTTCACAATCTCTGAATATTTTGTGTACATTACAGATAAACACATGTAAAAGATTTCTCCTTATACTCACTTCTCAGTATGTGTAGATTAATTAGGTAATCAAAGTGTTGCAAATATTGTCATGATTGTGTTCTGCATTACAAGCTAAGAAAGATGTACTGAACCATCAAATCATCATTAAACTGTTAGTTACTTAGTTAGTCTATCCTCTTGAACGTAGGTCGGCACATAGGGCAGAGGTCATAGCTCTCCATGTCTGGTGGTTCATTGCCACCTTTTTAGGTCCTAAATGTTCATTAGGCCCATGGTTGAGCCTTCCCTGATGATGATTCTACGTAGAGTCTCTCTTGGTCTTCCCTATTTTTTTCCCCTTCCAGTGTCTATATGAATGCTTGATGGGGAAGTCTGGTCTTACTCATTCTGAATGCATGGCTGATGTAGATCCAGGGGCACTTTCTTCTAGTAAAGTTGAATACATTTTCTTGCATGGTCTCTTGTCTTATTCGCGGACTGGATCTGAAATCTGTCCAGTGAAGATTTAGTATTCTTTTAAGACATCTGTTCTCAAAATTATCTAATGTTTTGTTGTTGTCTAGAGCTAATAATGCCGTCCAACTCTCGCATCCATAAGTTAGCACTGGAATGGCACAAGTTGAAGATTCATTAAGCTGTGTGAAATTAAAATTAACTGAAAGAAAATGAATTGAGTTCATCATGGGAATCTGTCTGCTGGTGTAACTGTGAAAGAAAATATTCGCAAAAAGAAAATATAGATTGTCCTGTAATATGCAAATGTATCTAGTTACCGTGGAGTATACATTTTGTTGATTGTATTCTTGCTCTTGTTTATGTTGTTATTATTACCAGTGCTATTTTTTCTTTTCATGGTTACAACACTACACAGTACCAGCTTCTTATTTAGGTAACATTATTTTCAGTGCTACAGTAATAGGCATTTTGTGGTGAGCATTGGCGCTGTTATTTAGGACAAACAAGCCCTGATTATTAATATTATTGATAAAATATCTATAATGAAAAGAATTTATTGTCACCCCTCCCCCCCCCTTTCCCCCCCCCCCCCCCCCCCCCCCCACCCTCCCTCGTAAATTGGCATTTCGGTGGATGATACCTGGTGCCTTTTTAAGGCTAGGTCTACCTGGAGATAAGATCGTTTAAAAAAAAAAAAATCCGGCTGTGTCAGTATCTGAACCCACGACCTTTGGATGGGCAGGCACGCTTCTAGCTGCCACATATGATGCCTCCGTTTATGGGGAGTGCCAGCATAATTTTTCTAGGAATAACAATCCCTGATTATTTTTATTATTAACATTATACATTTGAAGAATTTACTATTCTCTTTTGGTAAATTTATGTTTAGATAATTCTGTTATCTATTTATAAGGTTACTGTGGCAGTATAATTGTTGTATGTAATATTACTGGTATTATTATTTGTATTATTTTGATTATCAACATGTCTTTACCTTGACTCACAGGTCAACCCAGCCTTGAGTGGGTACCGGGTGCAGTCCCAGGAAGTAAAGGTGGCTGGCGTGATGCTGACCACATCACCCATCTTGTGCCGATTGGTCTATAAAAATATAGGTCTAGCCCTATATGCCCTGTACACATAATAGTGTGAAAAAAGGACCTTTACTTTTTACTTCTTATCAACATGTCTATGAATGTGAAGAATATACAGTTGAACTTTGGTAAATCTGTGCTGGAATAATGTAACGTATGTGTCTGTGCCAGACAAGTTTGTTTAGTTTGTTGCTATAACACAATATCATCTAGTGTGTTTATGTATTATCAGTCTTAAACACCAACTGTTTTGGCATGATGGTTCATGTGCTCACTTAAAGAGTAAGAGTCAAGGTTCAAACCCCAAAAGTGGCAGCATTATTTTTAGTCAGTACATCCTTGATGTTTACCATATGTTGGTAACCCTTGCAGGATCATGTAAAGTAACCACTTTCCGTCTATGGTAGATAGCTTTTGCAAGATCATTGTAAAGGTAGCCTTAAGGCAGATGTTGCCCATTTCTGTGTGAAATACTAGGCTCGCATATTTTATAGGCTTTGAAATTTTAGTTATGTGGAACTCTAAATTGTATAGTTATAAAAACTAACTTACATATTTTCACTTTTAATATTATTTTAGTTAAGATATGCTATTGAAAGTTGAAGAACGATTGAAGACATGGAATGAGAGTTAAACAGATTTAAAAACAAATGCCTCAGAAAATATTCTTCTTCTTCTTCGCGTTCACCAGCTGTACACTCTGGCGTAAAGTTGTTCGTCCACTTCTGGGCTGCAGTCCTGCTCCAGAACCTGAGTGTTGCATGTGCATCAGTTTTACAGATCTGATTCAATTGAATGTAGACTGCTGGTTCCTTGCCTCTCAGGCAGATGCACTCCGACTTCAAAGGAAGCTTCCCAGTTAGTCGAATCTTATGACATGCTTTTGGGGAGGCAGTGGGTCTATTCTTGTTTTCCCCACAATAGGGCCCCGGAACCCACACAGGGGTGAAAATATTGAATGGGGTGAATTCAAAAGGGGTGAAGAGATAAGAGAAAGGTCTGGGCAACCACTAATAAAAACAGCTAAAAACAGCTATAAATCAAAGAAGAAGTGGCTATAGTGGACATCTCCTGAGAAGCAACGAGCAGGGAATCACAAAAGAGGAATTAAATTGGGGAGTAAAAGTATCAAGGAAGTAAGGACGTCCAAAAGAAACACCAAAACGAACAGTAATCTTCTGCTTCTTAGCTCTCACGGGCTGTAAAATCCAGCACGAAGTACTACTAGCTGTTTGCCCACTCCTTGACTTTTGACTTGAACCGGAACTTAAGTTTTATGTACACATCCATTTTACAGATCTGACTTAATTGTATGCAAACCGTTGATTCCTAGCCTCTTTGGCAGATGCACTCTGACTTTAAAGAAAATACTTCTAATTAATTAAAATTGATAAGGAGGTGTGAGTCTATTTTGTTCTCCACAATGGAGCCCAGGAAGCCTAATGAGTAGAATGTTGATGAGAGAAGCCAAAGGTGCTGGACTGGATTCCATCTATGATATCAAGGGGATGGCACATGAACGAACGAATAGAGGAATACACTGTGAACCTTACGTGACATATTGGGGCACAAGAGGACAATTAATTAACTCAGTCATGCATAAATTAATGCAAGAATTAATGACATAGTAGTTGGTGTGGCTAGTACCCTCCTTCATCACGTTCTCTTTCTGGTCTAAAACAGAAGCTGTCTCTACTCAGTGCATTTACCACTTTTCACGGTGGTGTGCGATAAGGGTCTAGAGTCTAGAGTCTATCTGGGCTAGTATTCGTGGGTTGTGCAGTCACTGCAAAATGCCTGGATTATTGTGTTTATTGTTATTTTTGACAGAAGAATAAAACCGTCATTACTTTACTAAGGATTTCAATCAGGGTCTCATAAATGAGAACCCAGCAAAGAAAACTCCACGCAGGGGATGGCAGGATGACACCAGGAAAACGTTAAGGAAATGAAGATTAACTTATAACGCGCGTTGGAAAAAGCACTTAAAAGATCCTTAGATCCTCTCAACACTTTGATGAAGTAAATGAAGAGAAGAAAGGCAAAGAATCGTCACTAAGAGGCTTTGTGTGATTCCCAGATACTCCTTATATTTCAGCCTGGCAGTTACCTGGTGGAGATAGCTCTCTAATGAGGTTTTAAATATTATTTAATAATGTAATGGATCTTAAATCTGATTCTGCTCATAACTTCACAGCACATTAACATCCAGGAAGGTTCTCGCAACTTACAGCACAAGAGAGTGTTTGGCAAAATAGCTTTTATTTTTTTTAATGACAGTGATAATACTTTAGACTTCCATGTCTGGGTTGCGGGGCCTCATTTAAGGGGAAGGGGGCGGTAGACTCACTGCCCCCCTAACAAGCATGTCGTACAAAGCGATTAAAAGAGGTGATTATTTCAAGTCAGGTGGCATCTAACTGAGAGGCGAGAAACCAACAGTCTGATTACAAATAAGCCAGATCTGTAAAACTGATGTGCACACAAAACTCAAAGTTTTAGCGTACGTGAAAAGTCCTGAAGTGGATAAACACCCAGAACTTTTTGCCAGAGTTTATAGCCAGTGAACGCAAAGAGAACGAGATGGTCAAAGGACCTGATCACCCAAGTTCCTCCATATACGAGTAGAAGGTAAACGACTTCTTTTTTTACCCACACCTTGCAACGTGTTATGAATGAGAATGCTAATTCCGTATTTTATAGAGCAATCGGCACTAAAAAAGTAATATAATAAATTTCACACAGTCTGTCTTTGCTGCCCATAACATTACCTAGTCCCCACTTCTCAGAATAGGTTCACATGTGAGTCCATTTAAATAATATCTCAGGGTTTCAAACATTCGGAGAGACGCGTCAGGTCGAGCAGTTTAAGATCGTCGGGCTCTCATTGTGACCGACCAATTTTCAGTTCCTTGGCAAGATGCAGGTTTATTTCCCCTGCACAGGTTCTACTTAACACTTATAAACATTCCCTTTCTCACTGCGATTGACATCTTATTAGTGGGGATCTTTTGCCTTTTGCGGTCTTTATTTTTAATTCATCCCAAACCCAAACAATGGAAATCCCGGTGTTTCCGGGAAAGTCCAGTATTTTAGGGGTGTTTTTAGTTGAGATTAAAGTTAGCGTTAGTCGGTGTCTCTTAGCAGGTCAGGGCTGACATAGATCCTAACCCTAACCTATAACACATCTAGAATATTGGACTCTCCCGGGAACTCCGGGATTTCCTTTGTCTCGGTTGAGTTAAACATAAAGTGTCCATTTTGCTAAAGGCCACTTTTTGGGATCCTTGTTCTAGTTTCCCCAAGGCTTCTTGCATCAGATGTGATGACTGTTCACAGAAAGCTGTATCTGTTGACTTGATTAAGAGTGTTGCACTTGTCCTATACCGCCTGTAAAGACTAGAGGTTTGGAACTCATGGCCGTCGGTCGGAGGCAAGTGTTTATTTAGCACGAAAATATTATACTTCTTTCTTGTTGTCATATTTTAGTAGCATATTATTTTGTGTCTGAACTGGCATATTTATATTATCTACTGTTATTTGTGTTGTTGATGTTTGCCAAAATATTTAGTTTTTGACTATTAGTGTTGTGCCTATAATAAAACATAACCGATAGGATTGTTAATAGTTGTATTCTTTAAAAATTCAATTTGTCGTTGTAATGCATTCTCATGTCTGACCTAATACCATGCCTCTGATACTGAAACAAAGAAAAAAAAGATTTCAGCTTGGGAATTTTCAAACTAAAATGTAATTGTTGAAAATGCACTATTATATTGCTCAGACAAGCGGTTCTTAACTTATGGGTCGCTACCCTTTTGAGGGTCGAACAACTCTTTCACATGTGTCACCTAAGACCACAGGAAGAACACACATATTCTCTGAAGTTATGAAGTAGCAACGAAAATAGTTTTATTGTTGGGGGTCACCACAACATGAGGAACTGTACTAAAGAGTCCCGGCATTCGGAAGTTTGAGAACCACTGGCTTAGACTGAAGCAGACAGAAATTAGCCAACCAGTCACTGATATGGGAAACAAATGGCTTGAGTAGAGAAGGAAGTCCGAAAGAAACTTTAATTTAGATTAACCTTGACGAGAGAGGCCTTATGGACTGGTAATATGGAAAAGCTTGCACAGGGTAAACCAAAGGTAAAAGTCGAGAGAACCAGCGTCATGGCACACGGTTATAAACCATAAGCGCTCTGCCACCAGTACGGACAGCTGATAAGAATTGTCCGCCTGTGTCGCCGTTCACACGTAACTCTGTAGCTACAGCGAGTTCCTCCATTTACCCCAGAGTGTTAACTTTGGTACCCATTTCCTAGAGGCTGAGTGAACCCCGGGAGCCGCCCGGTTTCGAACACCGACCGTGGGCTGCAGCGAGTCGCAGCTGGATTTGAAAGCGAGCCTCTTATCGACTGCGCTAACGCGGCCCAAGAATAAAATAGAATGCGGGATTAGACTTGGTGATGTTTAAAGCTAAAACCTGATGTTGCTGCGGCTGCTGCTGGTGATGACGATGCTGATGCTTGCATGTAGGTTAGGGGCACCTGGGAGTGCAATGACTGGCATGCTTATCTGTTGGTCTGTCTGAATGCCATAATTTTGAACAGTGCCGTTACAGAGAACTCTTTTCAACGTCTTCACGCGGAATAAGCATATAATGTTAGATCTATTTTTTATTCACCAATCAACAGTTGGCGGGTGATGTGATAAATATCGCGCCGCCACCTTTATTTCTGCTAAACGTCTTCCCCGTGTGGAATGCAATTTTTCACTATTTTGAAACCCCACCCTGACTGTTGCCGGGGACCGTAATCTAGCATAACGGTTAAACGCGGTTTCTGTGACCTATCCACTGGCGATCATCGTTCGCATGGTGGCACTTTGTGTCACCGGGTGTTTATCGCTCTGTGTGATGTCCTGGTGGGGTAAAATGTACTTACTTACTTATACTTTTCCTAAATACCTGGTTCCCATTTAACGTCGGGTCGACCTTGCAGCCAAGTTCATTTAAAAAACAATTCAGCTCAGTTCGGATTTAAACCCACGAACTTCAGGCCCGCAGGCGAGCGCCTAGCCGCTACAGTACGACAGCGCCAAACAACATAATATTTCCCAGATAAAGCAGCACACTGGGCCCTGCCTACATGACCAGTCACATCAATACGTGTTGAATGTTTGTCCTCGCAGAATTTAGCCGGGGTCTCTATGTTTGTTGGTAAATGTGTTGAAATAAGTTACAAAGTGAACGAACAACCAGGACTTTCCAGCAGAGTTTACAGTCGGTGAACGCTAAGAAGAAGAAGAAGAAGAAGAAGAAGAAGAAGAAGAAGAAGAAGAAGAAGAAGAAGAAGAAGAAGAAGAAAAGAAGAAGAAGAAGAAAAAAAAAGAAGAAAAAGAAGAAGAAAGAAAGAAAGAAAGAAAGAAAGAAAGAAAGAAAGAAAGAAAGAAAGAAAGAAAGAAAGAAAGAAAGAAAGAAAGAAAGAAAGAAAGAAAGAAAGAAAGAAAGAAAGAAAGAAAGAAAGAAAGAAGAAAAGAAAGAAAGTATAAACCTGAGAACATAGTTCTGCATGGCTAGTACAGTCGTCACGAACTGTGCAGGTAAGGATTTAAATTTTTGCTCCAAAGATTAAAAAAGACACTTTATTATCCCTTCCGGGGATTAAACCCAATCCTTTCCACATGAGAGCCATGCACTCTTACCGCTACACAAGCCGCTCCTCTTGGAAAGGAAACGAGACAATTACTTGTCTATGCCTAAAGGTACACACGGTCTGAAATAACTAAAAATAGAAATTAGAAAAAGGAAAGAACCACGCAACAGTAATTAGTTGCCACGCCAAGCATCAATAATTTAACCTTTAATCATTATGTCTGCGCAGTAATGATTACATAATAAAGTAGACTGTACTGAAATTAACTATCCCCAATAAAGAGATTGCGTCAGGTCTTAGAGACAATAGACTGAGATTGTGGATATCGTAATTGTGGAAATTATTTCCGAGATATTCAATTTATTCGGGATTTATTTATAAGCCCTTCCGTTTATTTGACACTCTGACAAATTGGAGAAGAGTATAGAAGGCACGATTACGTTGTCTACGTAACTTACGGATATCTGTGTAATGCGAACATCAATAATTAATTAAATGGAGAATAGAGCAGACGAAAGTAATGTATTGTTGAATGGGTAATGTATGTCAAACAGCGGCTCTTACATTTTCTTGCGCTCTGTATCCATTTTTGTGGGGGAAGTCTGAAGCAAGACCATAATTTTTTTCCTCCGAATAGTTAGCTAATGTCGAAAGTATGAGTGACTGCAGTCGAACTGTACTCAAGAAATAATTTAACAAGGTATAAATCATGATTAGGGGACGCCGTGGTGTAGCAGCTAGATGCTCTCCTCAGGATCGGAAGGTCGTGGGTTCGGGTCCTGGCGAAAAATAACTTTTCTTTTCATTTTTTCGTTTTTCTAAAAGGACTTTGGCTCCATTGTAATTCCCATTGCTATCACTACACTGAGAAACGGAAAAAAAATTTCTCGTCATTGGCTGTCACTTAGACAATGTAGATCTTTTTCTCAATGGTATATTTTTCTTTATTGTTTTCCACTGCATACAGATTTATGTTTTCAACAATGCTGTCAACGATATCAGCTGTCATCAGTGTCAATAAGCAATCCAGTGGTGTTGCATTTTCATCCAGTGGTGCCCGAATTCCAGACCCAGCTGATCGAAACAGGGACAATTCTATCGAAACATTTTCTTCAGCTTCATCCCAAGCCATAACGTCTGCAACAGATACTGCACGTGCATTATCATTATTTATAAGGTCAACACTATTTTTGTCACTATCTGGCTCAGATTCATCAACAACAGCAGCAGTATGGGCAGTTCTGTAGGCTTTGTTATTGTTCTGCTTTCCCTTACTATTTAGTCTGGCGTGTTTTGCAGCAGATGGCTGATATTCACAATCGTCATCATCTACATCATGTTCAGATAATTCCGAATCTAAGTTATCATCACTACTAGAATCATCTTCTTCATCTAACAACCGCTGCATAAGATCTAAAGCCTGCGTCTTTGTCATTCTTTCAGCTCTATCTGCAGTGGATGTCGAAGGGTTGGAAGCTGCCATTTCAGAAAACTCCCACACACAAAATATATCGCACAGAATAAATCTAAAACAAATCACAAAGTTGTAAACACACCATGCTAATCTTCGCACTCAAAAGGACTTCAGTGGTGAATCCTGGTTGTTCAAAAACTGGTTCATAAAAGTTCGTTTTCCCCACAAACGGAACAAAATTAGAGTGTCTCTACAACGAGCCAGTAAACTGGTTTTTCGTCCGTGAGTGATGGACTTGGAAGTCCAGTAAACTGACGATTCTTCCGTAAAGAGTTAAACTCCAGTGGAAAGTTTTGGTTGTTTGTCCACATCTGGAACCTGAGTGTTGAGTAAATATCCCTTGATTTAAAAGAGCTGACTTTTCTCTAAGCAGATTTTTGGTTCTTTTGTCTCTCAGGCAGATGCACTGCTAATTAGAAGAAATCCCTCAATTAGTCGACTCTTACGTCATGCTTGTTGGGTAGGCAGTGCGTCTATTCTTGTGTTTTCTCTACAATGGGGCACATGAACACACGGGGGGGGGGAGGAGGGGGGGGAGGAAGGGGGGGGGCGACCTGCAGCTGACTTGCAAGATTTTTTCACGAAATTACTCGTAAACGTACAATTTTTTTTCTTTAGTCAATGACATATGACGTGGTAACTGTGTCTCTTCGCAACCTTCTGTCACATGAGCTGTCAGTCTGTTGCTATGCAGAATTTTTCCAGCAGAATAAAGTTTCATTAAGTAAACGACCGGACTGGATTTTACATTTTACAAGCCTGAGCCTGAAGTTTACTTTCTCTCACCCGGTGTACTGGTTTTACAGACTGCAATTGATTTACAAAACATGCAATAAATCAGTGTCTTCGAAGTTAGAAACATAGTATATGCATGCTACCTCGAACTTTATTTTTTAACTTACAAACACGACTGTGAAGTTTGGAACATTAGTAAACAAGCCATTAAAAAAAAAAAAAATTCCTGAAGCCAACTTAAAGAGGTGGTTTTACAAATGAATGCTAACAATTTCTTGGACAGCCAAATTAGTTGTCCTTATGAATTGTGAGAGGTTAAAACGACAACTTGCCATAAACACCAGACAAATCTCTTTTTGAATGTCAATATCATGAATGGGCCAAGCAGAAGCAGAAAGCAAATGATGTGACTGGTGGCACAGGATTTAAAGAAAAAGTGAAATATAAAAAAGATCACTAGTCATCGTTGTATTTTTTTAGTCGTATTATGAGAAGAGACAAACTGGACCATATTTTGACAGCTGGAAAGATATTCTGAAAGTGAGATATAATTTGACAATGCGAGATTCTCGGCGGATAATTTGACAATGCGAGATTCTCGGCGGCCTTTTGTCATTTACAGAAGTGTGTCAGCCTAAGAACTTGTACATCGTGTTAGAGACTGCAAGATCTATATCCACATGACTGCTCCTGCCCCTTGTCTAATTACTTTATTGAGATGCTTGTGATGATGATAATGATGATTTAATCTAGCTGCAAGTATTTATCGCCACATAGTTCTCGTTCTTATCTCTGACGTGTTGCATTACATGTTTCTGAATGGTGTACAATTTGGAGTTAAGAATAGACATTCATTCGGAATATTCCATATGCACTCCATCTACATCTTTAGCAGTCGGCGAAGAGTTCCACTTTCGATGGTACCAGCAGCAGACTGGTTGTTTGAATGCCTTGCCTTCCCTCTGAGTTAAGGCAGTCCTTATTAATCTGCCGTCCCAGTTATTTTAGAGCCCCACCCCGACTATAGTGGGGGGCCCTAATATAACTAACGGTTAAACAGGGTTTCTGGGACCTCTCACCGGGTAACCCCTTATCCGCATGGAGGCACCTTGTGTCACCGGGCGTTTATCGCTTGGTGGTTGTGCTGGTGGGGTTGAATCTAATTCACTCTGAGTTTCTGCTAGATAGTGGGGCACACCAGATGTCCCCCCCCCCCCCCCCCATTTGGAGTCTCTGAGGTGTTACGTTTTTTTAAATCTGGACAGCCACTTTCAATGCCAGTATACCTGACCGAAAAGGGACACAATACAACTGATCTAGAGTACACGACCTCGATTTAAAACAATAACAAAAAACATTCCAGCCCAAGAAATACTAAAGTGCTGCCGGGCTGAATGCCCGTGGGATTATTCAGTGTCCAGCATTTATGGCCTTTCTCAACAACGTTGTCTTTGTTTTTCCCCTTCAATGTCCTCGTTTTCTCGGTCCATTTAGTCTATAAAAAGGAACCAGGAAATTCTCTAAGAAATAAAGATATTAGCTGTGATATTAACTATGCTCAACAAGTGATGTGTGTATATATAAAAAAAGGACTAACATCCTATTTCCAATACTTCTTAGGCCAGGAAACTGGCGCATTGCTTTACGTATTGATGTATATACCATTGAATTGGTACTAGAATACTGGCCAGGTTTTGTCCTATAGAGAGGCGGAATGTGTTATTTCTGGTCTTAATTGATATCCCCATGGCTTTGATTACCCAGGTCCCCTTATAGCACAACAGAACACTATAGACCGGAAAGACAGAAAGGTGCCAACACAACAATGTATATTAATTATATATGGGAGGCCACGCAATATCGACAGAGGCGCAGACAAAAAAAAAATAATTAGGGGGTAACGAGCCCTCAGCCACTTTAAAACCATCTTTCTGGTGGGAGGGGGTGGGTGGGGAGCCTCAAGTGACATAAGCCACTAGTTTCCGGCGCCAAAGGCTATCAATACTTTGACTTCTGTTATGCTTTCTAAGAAAATAAAAAGCCACCAGTTTCTGACGCCAATAGTTACCAGTACTTAGACTTCTGTTAACCTTTCTAGGAAAATAATAAACATTGGGCATGTTATAAGATGGAATAAATCCGATAATTGGATGTTGAAAGACAAGCTTCATGGGAAAAGAGCACCAGTGAACCAAAGACATGATTATAATGGAACTCCGATATTCGTCATTAATCTATGCCCGAGGGAAGGAAGAATGTTAACAAAGACAAAAACCAAACTAGTTTTTTACCAAATGAATGAACTAAACTGGTTTAATCCGCCCACAGCCCCGGATTTTGCCTATCAATTCTTTAACAACAACAACACAGTGTCACTCGAAAATCACTTAGAAATCATTGTTAATACGCTTTTGTACTTATTATTGCTTTATAATTGTGAAAGAAATTTAGTCTTCCTGAAAATGTAAATATACCATAGGCCTACATAAATACATTAAAAAAAATTTTTTTTTTCAAAAGAAACGTATCTGGGAGATTAAAAGAAAAAATGGGGGAAGTGGGTGTGTGTGTGGGGGGGGGGGGGGGGGGGGGCACCTTCCATTATGACATCAGGTAATGCTAATTCTGGTGACTGATGTCCCGCTGTTTCGACAGCATTTCCAAACGATTAAACATCACTTTTTTTAAAAAAGAAGTGATCGAATATTGTTTGTTTCGTGTTTTTTAAATTTTTGTAATGTTCCGAAAGTGTCCTAACACATCGTCATCAAATGAACTGGTAAGCTGATTAACTATAGAAATGTCTGAGTGCCAATTTTTGATGAAAACCTGCATTTTTACCCAGGTCGACAGCCATACCCTAATTTCAGCACTTTGAAATGGCCTATTCTTTTTTTTTTTTTTAAACCAGTTGTCTGATTACTCGTCGTCCACATCGGACGACGAACGAATATTGACTTTTTGAGCGAAAATCAAACAAAAATTTCTTCGAAAAAAAGGACGAATTAAAAAAAAAAAAAAGAAACGAGTATTGGAGTTTCAGTTTTTTTTGGGATGACCTGACATGGCCTGGACTGGGCAAAAGAGCTACCCACATCTGTAGTTATGTCGACTGTGTGAGATGGCAACTTCTTTTTCCCGTTCTTTCGCGTTTGCCATTAGAATGGTGGCAGTCACACCGTATAAACAGCAATACAGTAATATCTGTACCTTTCGGCACAGCATCTCCGATTTCAACGAAGCCCCAATTAATCACCTTTTATGCACACACACACACACACACACACATACATATACCTACACAAACACACACACCGAAGAAGACTTGTTAGATGGTGCATTGGCTATGCAGGCAGAAATAGCTGGAGAACTGGTAGAGAAAGAGAGACTTTGATGCGTTTAGTAACGAGAGAGGCGATCTGTAAAAGGGCCTGCTAACTGATGGTGATGATGTTAGGTAACAGTGGGTTATTCCAACGCCTCCTCCCCCTTCTCCTCTCAAAACCCCACCTGCCCTTTAAATGTAGCCCCAGAACCCATATCAAAATGTCAAACAAAAAACGCGTACTCTTATCGGCATGGCACACGATAAGGAAACTATGTAACTTTTCTTGCATTAAGTTTAGATAATGTTTCATACTGAACAATAAATCAATGTCACCGAAACCCCACGTGAATTGTCATGCAGATTTTGCACTGCTGAAATTTTCTTAGCGGGAGGTTCGATTGATTGAGGGGTGAGGGCCGGCTGAATCAACACCTATTCTCGCGGATCGATACCGAGTTAGATAAGGCCTAATAAGTGAACGTAAGAATAATATATAAGGTATGGCGGGGGTTTTCTCTCTCTCCTAGGCAGAGGTATTCAGGTTTAGTATTTATGTGTACGTAAGATTGCTTGTCTAGGCGCGAACGCAAACACTAACACCCACTGGAGGTTCAAGAGCGCGTATTCCTGGTAAAGATCTGAAGCTGGCAGTCTATGTTGCGTGTTAGTTAAGACACAGACTGTCGGGCTGTGGTGTGTACCGACAGCATAGCAGAGGAAGACACAAAGTCACATAATGGGGGATTTATGCACCTGTCGCAGTTCATGAAGCCTTATTCTCAGAGGAAGGTGAGTCTTCAGATTATAGTTAATTAAAGTGTCATTGTATCTCTTGCTATCATTATGTAGGTAGATATACAATACGTAAGTGTACACACCGAGATACAGAAACAAATACACGCGTACATGTGTGTAAGAGAGAGTGTGTGTGTTAGATTTTGTGTGGGTGTGCCGGCGTGTGTTTGCATGCGTGTGTACGTCTATACCCGTCTTAAACATGCGTCTGTATCTTCTTCTTCTTCACTTCCTATTTTATCGCTTTCGGTGTCGAGTGAGAAACAATGTTCTGTTTTTTGTTCTTTTGTCCGCCTCAATCACAGACACATAGTGCTTCTGCAGAGTTTCTATGGTGTTATCTACGGTCTCCGTGGCGAAGTGGTTAAGCCTTTCGCCTCGCTCTCTGAAAGGTCCCGAGTTCGTTTCACGGCGGCGCCCTTCAGTTGACGAGTGCAATTTTTATGGAGATCCATGGGGATCATCGCCGGAGCTTCAGATGTCGTGCTATGTGCGACTCTATTTGCGGGCAGCTATCTGTTACTGACCAGCGTTTGTTGTGAGGCGAGGAAAAAAATGATGATACAAAATAAAAGTGTCATTATATCATTCTTTTTGTTTGAGGCAAGGAATAAACTCGAAAACTCGGCGACAACTAACAAAATTAATAGAAAGATTACAGTGGGGAAAGCGAAAAGAGATAAATACATTGTTGGTTTGGCTACATCCGTGGGCCAGGACAAGAAAACAACTGGATTCTGCTGATCGTGTAAGATGGCGAATGATGACTGACTGTGCTTTATAGCGTGGCACATGATGACGAAAGGAATCAGAAGAGCTATCAGAATAGATTAAACACACACACACACACACACACACACACACACCCGGTTTTAGTATGAATATCTGTAATAGAATAGAACAGAAAAAAAAATCCAGATGAAAAGAAAAGACAGAGACATGTTTAGATAAATTATACAAAACATAACTCGAATTCAGGCCATTATTTAATGTGATAAATGATAAAAATAGTAACAGAAACCAAATACATATTAGAAAAATGGAAAGAATGTTGTAGAGAAATATGTGAGAGATTCTGACAAGCAGTTCAGAAACAACTTATGAAAGTGAAGAAAAAGAACCAGAGCCTTTACTGGATGAGGTACGATCAGCAATACACAACCTGAAGAAAGGAAAGTCACCAGGTTGCGACGAAATACCAGCAGAACTAACTCAGGCAGGAGGAGAGGCCAGCGTCCGAATCTGCCACGCACTCTGCTCGAACATCTGCAACAGTGGCATTTGGTCTAAAGCGTGGAAATGAATCATCTTTATCTCTCTCTCTCTCTCTCTCTCTCTCTCTCTCTCTCTCTCTCTCTCTCTCTCTCTCTCTCACATTCTCTCTCTCTCTCAAAAAAAAAAAAAGAAATCTGAAACTTTGTTCCATCTACCGTACCATCGTAATGATAAGTCATGCTAGTAAAATCCTCTAACGCATTATCATGAAGAGGATTGAAAGAAAACTACAATATGAGCTACATAAACCACAAGCGGGTTTCAGACAGGGTTATGCTATAACCAGTCATCTCATTGTGGGATGCAATTTTTCTCCAGAGATGCCGGTGTGCTGGGAAATGAGCAGGCAGATAGTCTAGCCGTCTCTACACCACTTGGTGGTGAATTAATGCGTGACAAGCAAGATATTGTGAGAGCCATTTGGGAACGAGTGAACAGTGCCGAGGTGCTGCTTCATCATTACGGTCTGAAGATAATGGCGCTGCAAGAAGTTACCAGGGGATCTGGCCGATGCTCAACACTCAGAGAAAGGATGTGACTGATATACAATCAGACGGTTACTGGTGCCATCGGAATTCGAACTCTTCGCTTGCTGCTGAAGATGGGAACGGAGCACTTATGGGAGTGTACCGAGTGCTGTAATGCCTGTTGTTAATTCAACATTCAACATGAAAAAAAAAAAAAAAAAACACACACACACACATAATGAGAAATGTCAAAAATTACCAGACTTGTGACAGTCAAGAACCGCTCATAATTGATGGCAACCCTATTCCGGAACTTCGCTGTGCAGATGACACAGTCCTCCTTTCGAACAGCGTAAAAGGAATAGAAAATGTAATCATGTCTGTCCAGAATAACACAGTGCAGATTAAAACCTATTCTTGAATTTAAAGAACACGAAAATAATGTCCACAGAAAAAACTGGCTGTCACCAAAAAATCTAGGTTCTATAATAAATAGCAAGTGAGACTGTTTAACAGAAATCAAAAAGAGAATAGTCATAGTAAAGCAAAGATTAAACAGCATAAAAAATGTATGGTTAAGCACCAGCAAGGATATACAAATTAAAATTTTAGAAGCATGCGTCTTCCCTGTACCAGCATACGGATGTGAGTCGTGGACTATCTCCCAGTCCTTAAGAAAGAAAATAAGGGCTTTTCAGCTGAAAAGCTATAGAAAGATTCTCAGAAAACCATCGACAGAGAAGATAAGAAATACTCACATTTTAAAAGATCTGAACGTCAAGAAAGATTGGCTAGTCAACACCGTCTTGTCTCTGACTCTGACATAACCAAAATAGGTGATGTCAAGCGCGGTGGAAGATTTAAAAAAAAAAAAGCAGAAGGCATGGACGGAGGGGCAGGGGTCGATCACCACGAAGATGGGCAGAGAATATAAGTGACTCCTTGGATATGAAAGTACACAAGGCGGGAAAGCTGGCGACAGACCGAGTGTCTTCCAGGCAGACCCTGGAGAGAGCGACATTTTGCAAAGGACCTGCTACGTGATCATATGATTGTTTTTTTTTTTAAGGAAGAGGTGGGTTGGGGGGTGGGGGTGGGCTCTGGGAGATTTCTTTTTCACTGAAAAGGGAGCTGTGGACGAAACAAGATTGGAAAAACACTAATTTAAAAAACAAATATTTTATTTCAAGTATTTTATTAATGTATTTATTTGCTATTCAGTACATTAATAATAATAATAATAATGATAATAATAATAATAATTATTATTATTATTATTTTGCTGATTGGCAACATAATATAATAATATGTTTCAAGCAATATGTAATATATAGACACCTACTTTAACACATACATTGTTTACGTGCTCAAAACCCCCCCCCCCCCCCCAAACACCCCTTCCCATTTCTACTGTGAGGGGACACATGAAGACCTGAGCGCCATCACCCCCACCACCCACCATTCATTCATTCATTCAGTAGCATGTCCCTCGCGGAACCTCGCTGCCATAACAACCCTCCGGAAAACCTTCCTATCCTGAGCAAGATGTCCTGCGTCTGATACACCCATCTGGAGATCATCTGCCACATCCTGCACCCATCTTCTCCTTGGCCTTCCTCTTCCTCTCTTTCCAGGCATATACCCCTCCATTATTGTTCTCTCTAGACTTCCATGACGTTTCAAGTGACCAAAATATTTCAATTTTCTTTGTTTTATTGTCTTTACTAGCCAACCCTCTTCAATATTCAGCTCTTGAAGTATGGATGCATTTGTTCTTTTCTTTACCCAAGATATTCTTAGAACCTGTCTGTAACATTTATATTCAAATGCATTTTATGCGCTGTTCCGCTTGTTTAGTAAGTGTCCAGGTCTCACAGGCGTATGTTGCAATGGGAAAGATGCATGCTCTTAAAAATCTGACCTTTGTAATTCTATCTGTACAATTCCATAATTTATTCAGTTGTTTTAGTCTTTGAAGAGCAATTGATAGTCGCCGTTTAATTTCTTTCATTGTGTTACCATTGTTGGTAACCAGTGACCCAAGATATTCGAAATTTTCCACCACTTCCAATCTTTCCTCATTAACATATATTTCCTTCTCCATGGCAGTTTTGTTTGTATGCATTATCTTTGTTTTTGCTGTGTTAAGAAATAAGTTATGATTTTCACTATTTCTTTGGAGTGAGGTTAATAAGTTTTCTAAACCATTTTGTGATGTTGATAGTAATACTGTATCATCAGCATAACGAATTTCTGGTATTTCATGACCACCGATGTTTAGGGCATCAAATTGTTCCTTGTTTATATCATCTCTTACATTTCTCATTATATTTTCGGCGTACAGGTTGAACAAATACGGTGACAGCACACATCCCTGACCACCACCCACCAACAATATATTTTTCGTGATAGCGCGCACGATAGTATATCATATGCGAAAAGATGAATTGACAGAGCTGATATAATCAACGCTGGAGGAATTAGCTTGGTGGTTAATAACGAATCGCTGACGCTAACACAATTATTCCTTGTCAGTTCATTCATTCATTCATCCATGCGGTACACGCGATTTTAAAATCAGGACGAATCTGTTCGAAAACGAGTTCATACGAGCTTTCAATGAGAGATGAATTTGGCTTGTGCACCGGAACACGATGTTGCCAGTGTCACAGTTTTGACAAGAAAGCGCATAAGAATGTTGAATGCAAGGAGAATTGGTTGTCAGGGTTTTCAGGTGAATAAGAGCGAATGAGAGCCACGTAGCTAATGAGAAAATGATTGCACGGCTTCCTGCACTTTTGCTAAGTGAAAAGAAACTTGATGCAATAATCAAGATGTATTTTCATCAGTTGTAATGTTGCTCCCATTGGTGTTGGCGATCATGTTTATCTGCCGAGTTTCTTTCTATGATGAGGATTCTAATATACAACTTAAGATTGTAACGAAGATACAAGAAAGTCACACTAACGAGCATCGCGGTATGCAGAAAAAGAAAGCAATTTGTCTTAAAACTAATGCGTCTTATCTTCAGCGTATAGCGTCATTTGTTTGGATGGCAAAGATTTTTCACGTCTGCACTGGCCTATTTTTAGGTACAAACGTACAAACTCTACAACGATAACAAGACCGTTAAAATACGGACCACAGTAGTAACCTAGATATTTTAATCCTTTAGTCATCATTATCATCTTGTGTCGTGCCGAGCAGCATAGACGATCAAATTCAAATGTATGCCCTATTTGGGACTCTTTTTTTTTCCATAGAAAAAAAAAAAAGCCAGTGCTGGAAAACAAACAAATGAAATCGAAACTAATACTAAACCTACAATTTTTAATTCGGATGTCAAATCAGTATTCTGTATTGAGCGGAAAAATTGAGAACAACTAACACAATCATTAGTAAACTGCACAAATTCATTAACTGGTGCCTCTGCAGAAGAGAGAGAGAGAGAGAGAGAGAGAGAGAGAGAGAGAGAGAGAGAGAGAGAGAGAGAGAGAGAGAGAAAGTTAAATAGCTTGATAGAATCACTTATGCAGAGCTTTGGGAGAGAACTAGATAAGTTCCAGTGGACCAAAAAGAATGAAAAAGACGCTGTCATTGGATAGGACACCAGTTGAGAAAACCTGTAAACAGTATAACTAGAATGATTTTACACTGGAAACTACAGGAACATGGACATAGAGGCAGACCCCCCCCCCCCCCCAATGAAGAAGGGAACTAGAGAGTGAAGTTAAAAAGATGGGGACGACATGGGGGTAAGCTACATGCGATACCAACGGATAAAACGACTTGACATCAATCCGTTTAAGAAGAAGAAGAAGAAGAAGAAGAAAGAAGAAGAAGAAGAAGAAGAAGAAGAAGAAGAAGAAGAAGAAGAAGGAGAAGAAGAAGAAGAAGAAGAAGAAGAAGAAGAAGAAGAAGAAGAAGAAGAAGAAGAAGAAGAAGAAGAAGAAGAAGAAGAAGAAGAAGAAGAAGAAGAAGAGAAGAAGAAGCAGCAGCAGCAGCAGCAGAAGAAGAAGAAGAAGAAGAGGAAGAGGAAGAGGAAGCAGAAGAAGAAGAAGAAGAAGAAGAAGAAGAAGAAGAAGAAGAAGAAGAAGAAGACTGTCAACAAAGTTTAGAAGCGTGAAAAAAAAAAAATAATGCCTTTATTATCCACTAGCCCAGTCGCTACAGCGTTGAGGATATCTGCTTTGTCCAGACTTCTTCCCGGAAGCGTTGGTGCAGTGCTAGTTGTTTTGTCCTCTAGCTCATTACCCTTTACGCCAGCATGGCCAGGTGCGTTGATCCATGTGAGAGATTTTAAGTGCGATTTTCGAATGCTTTCTACCCTGTCTATTAATTAATTGTTTGTAACTGAACCGCTTACTGATTTCGCGCCACTATTTTAAACCTAAGATAAATACCAGATGGCTTGACCTCATTGATGGTACTCGACAAGAACCTTGATCTGTTCCGTAATTGTGGTGATCATGTGAAATGTCTTATCTGCTTATACGGACGTGAGAGTCGGACTATTACTGTAGAAATAGAAAGGAGGGTTAAGGCTTTGGAACATAAATGCTATAGACCAGTGATTCCCCGGGGAATTGTATCTCTCAATACGAATAATCCTTCTTTTACTTAGGTTAGGGCACCGTGGAAACATTTTATTGGGAAATAAATAGATTATATATATGTAGCCGAGCTAGGGCGCGCTCGGTGGATTATATGCTGTAATATTGTGAAGTCATCGCTATCCCTGATTATTTCAACCCATATTTTTTTCTAGGTCTCCCTCTTTGTACCCTTTCCTGCCGAGTTCGTTGCTGTCATTCTCAGCTGGTGGCCGAACCAATAAAAAATTTTTCTATCTATAAATGAATTTAACAATGAATCCCACCAGAAAAAAAAAAGACATCACTGAAATAACACAGTCCACTTTATGTTGTCAGTTTGGATCTGTTTTGTTTAATTACAGATAACAGATTTCCGTTGGTGTAGAGGCCGCTGGGTAATTGCTTTTTTTTTTTTTTTTTAGTGTGTGGTAAGCCAAATAATGTTAGAGCTATATGTACAATAAACCAGTTGCCATGTTTGGAACGCATTAAAGTGCAAATCTATACTGTTTAAAATTAACATATAATAATTAGCAATGTCTGTATACTCCATTAAAACTTACGCATTTAAAAAAGCTGATCTATACATGTTTTTAAATGTTTTCAAATAAAAAAACAAACAAAAAAAAAACCTGTAATACTTGTTACTGGAGCATGCTAAGAGGACGTGAAAAAAATTAAAACATTTGCTTTTGACAGACATGTATTAACGAACCCATTTAAAAATACTCCAAAAAGCTCAATGCCATGTGCAAGCTTTCATGCTGGATCTCATGGCAAAGTGTTGTGACGAAAAAACATCGATCGGTGAGGAAATGGATTGTCTGAATATATGCACTCTGCAACATAGCCCATTGGGTAGGACCACCACCCCCGAGATCCTAATCAAAAAGACAGATAAATATATGCATGACATGTGATATACATAACAGATTTAAAAAATGAGGCGCGGGGAGTAAACCTTTACCTGCTGATCTGAAGGTTCTGAGTTTGAATTCATATCTTTCCATGTAGATTGCGGGGCCCCGTTATGTAGAAAATAAGAGTAGATTCACTGCCTTCCCCAACAAGCATGTCGTAAAAGTCGACTAGTTGAGGGCTTCCTTTTAAGTCTGACTGCATCTTTCTGAGAGTGTGGGGGGGGGGGGGAGGAAATAAACGCTTATAGAAAGAGACCAATGAGTTATTTTTATCACATTACCAGTGGCTAGACGCTTGCCTGCGAATTGCAAGGTCTTGGATTCGAATCCGAAAGGAGACGGACTTTTTTTTACAAATGACCTTGGCCGCCAGGTCGACTCAGATGCGAACGATTGCCAAGTGAAATCTTAAGAGGTTGACTACACCACCCATAGAGTGTTGACTGGCCTATAAAATATATCTAGCCCTATATGCCCAAAACGCCCTAAGACTTGAATACAAGTTATCTTTTTATAAGCAGAATACCCCTCTCATGAAACCTTTGCGGCAGACGGGCAAATTCTATACGGCGATTTATTCGGTTACAAAAATCGTCAGTCTAGTAACCATGGAAGTAAGCCGTCTAAATATTCTGGAATAGTGACTAGAAAAAGATAAAATCGAGAATGAGGTCATAAAAGAACAACGTCGGTACAAAACCAGTTCTAAGTTACAAACAATAACAGCAAAATCAAATGGTTTGCCCACTTGGAGAGAATACCTCGTGACGCCATACCATACGTTTCTTTTACTAAACGAGTAGAAGGAGGTATAGAGCACCAGGTAGACGAATAAAAAGATGGAAAGATAACATCATATCAGCTCTATAACGGTCGAGGTGGCCGGAAGAGCAAGATGAAGAACTTAATATCCCCCTCGAACTCGACACCAGAAGCGTTAAAATAGAAGTTAAGAAGAAAAAGAAGATAACGGCCGAGGCGGCCGGGAGAGCAAGAAGCAGAATCTAATATCCGTTAAAATAGAAGTTAAAAAGAAAAAGAAGAGAGATGGACGAAAAGCAGTTGCAGAGTATTTCGCCAGAGTCAGAGACACATGGTACTGACCCATCGTAGTCAACCTTTCTTGTGTAGACGGCACTTGATTGATTAACAATTGACAACGGCATTTACGTGGGAGCTCAAATGTTAATTGGCTTACGAACGATCCTAGAAACAAGCAGAAGTCTTCTACAATGAGAAATGAGATCCCTGCCGTCTAGTGCGGTGCAGCGCTAGATCAGGTTACCCTGGGTGAAAATTCATTTATGTCTACAGCTTGTGTGAACCTGATCTCATTGCTTGCTGTGTAATCCGACACAGCACGTCTTATATCCCTTCCTAACTGTGTTTACATACAATACATTGCACGCTTAGTTAAAAAAAAAACACCTGGCTGTCGACCGCATTGACGAAACTTCAGATTTTAAACGCTACTGGTTACTGTTTTTGGTTGTAAATGTTTGATTAATTTGGCCCTAATTAAGTAAACTAATAAAGTCGATCTTTAAAACTGGAACCAATCAGCATTTTTAAGTGTCATTTTCTTTTTCAGCACACCAAAATTAGGTAAGGTCAGCTGCTTTCATTTCTGGTGCATTTTGGTTGTTGACTTGTGTTATAAAGGATATTTAAATTCCGATATCTGATCAAAACATATTGGTGTTACCTGTCTTCTGTAGAAAATAAGGCAGTTCGAGTGTGGAAAGGTGCTACATGGGCAACTAGTCATCTCTATAAAACAGCCATGGTTTTGTGCTATCGTGTAAAGAGATGTATTTGCTATGTTTCCGCGTAGCACACAGTTACCAATATGGTCTGGAAAGAAGAAAAGGTTTGAACAACAACATGCTCGAACATTCTTCTAAAGGGCAATTTAAGATGATAGCAGCACGGCGAGAGAACTTCATATTACCGGAGAGTATTTCAGCAGTATGAACGTAAAAAAGTTCCACAATAGGCAGAAAAAGGGAAAAAACCTACTCCCAGGCGCTTTTCAATTAATTTCATTGAATGATAAAAAAAAAACGAAGCAGTTCTTTTCGGGAAAGAGTAAATCCGTCAAATGATAAAAGAGAAATAAGGCATAGACAGTCGGTGTGAGTATGGGTGCATGTAATGAGAACGAACCTACTCGACAACAACTTGACGACGCCTGGCAAGATCAAATAGACAACAAGATAAAAACCTGGAAGGTTTGGTCATGTAGCTGGAATTGGTGACCGAGTCGCTTATTTGTCTGCCGATGTTTGAATCGGTCACCTGTCGTTAGTTTAAGGAGGGAGCAGT
>CAJHNH020000917.1:195000-200000 GCA_905116865.2 Candidula unifasciata
TGTCAAAAACAATTCTACAGACTTATGCAGAGGAGAACAGCAGAAGAGGCAGACAAAGAAAGCCCTCCATATAAAAGACGTCGTTAAGTACACAAGGCTTAGGCATATTACTATGAAGTCCGTCGCATCTGACCGTCAGAGGTGGAGGGGGAGCTGATCAGAACAACAACGGATGACCACCCAACGGCACACAGTATTACGGAATATATATATATATATAGTAGAACCTCGCTTAACGAGTACCTCTCATAACGAGTAATTCGCATAACGAGCAAAATACATTGTTAAAAAATGACTCGCTTAACGAGCGACGTTTCGCATAACGAGTGGCGAGGTAAGGGGAAGTCCCGGATTGTGCGCATGTTACATCAATCTGTGTTCAGCACTCGTTCCAGTTGTATCGTAGTGTCGCTTGTGATCACACATTTACTCAAACCTGTGTTTTGTTGTGATATTTGTACATGAATCCTCCAGGCCTAGAAGATGACCTCCCTGAAGAATTTAAGTTCCTCAAGATCCAATTTCTGCCTCCCGACACCGCTCCGTTACTCGAGCCCATGGACCAGCAAGTTATTTCTAACTTTAAGAAGCTCTACATTGAAGCACTCTTCACGCATTGTTTTCAGGTGACTAAAGGGACCAACCTCACTCTAAAAGAGTTTTGGAAAAATCACTTTCACATCGTTGCCTGCCTCAATATGATCGAAACGGCGGGGGAAGGGGTTACCAAGAGAACCCTAACTTCTGCTTAAAAGAAGCTTTGGCCGGAGAGCGTTGTCGATTTGATGATTTTGAGAGGTTCGAGACAGTACCTGCGGAACCTGTAGTCAACGAGATTTTGTCTTTGGCCACTATCATGGGATTGTAGGTGGATAACAGTGATATCGAAGAACTTGTAAAAGAGCACAGCCAAGAGCTAACCACGAATAGCTTATGGAGTTGCATTGTGTTTCACAGCGAGAAATTTGGAAGGAAAGTTTGTAAGAGGAGGAGGTAACAGAAAAGCAACAATCTTCTGGCGAAAAAGGAGAAATGCTGAAAGCATGGGAAACTGTTGCATCTTACATTGAGAAGCATCACCCTAACTAAGGAAGTAGCTATGCGCGTTGCAAATTTTTTTAATGATAATGCTGTGTCGCATTTTCGCAAAATTGTGAAGCGTCGGCAAAAACAGATGTCTCTGGACATCTTCTTGTAAAGAAAATAATTCGCTTTGTATCATAATTATTAGGATTTTTTTTCTCCAAATCGAATTCGCATTCCAGGTGAGTTCGTTTTGCGTTTGAAGAAAGATGAAGTTGATTCACTCTCCTTAACAATATGTATAGTATTTTCTTTGAATAAACGTTATACAAAGCATTTTGGATTTTTTTTTTTTTTACATGAAACGCATTATCGTATTTTACATTAATTTATATGAGAAAAATTGTTTCGCATAACGAGTGTTTCGCTTAACGAGTATGATTCTGGAACAAATTATGCTCGTTAAGCGAGGTTCTACTGTATTATATAAATGTGTGTGTGTGTGTGTGTGTGTGTGTACACAAACACACACACACACACACACACACATATATATATGTGTGTGTGTGTGTGTGTGTTTGTGTACACACACACACATTTTTTTTCTCTACTCCCGGAAGGCCTCGCGATGTTACGGCAGGATATAAATATATCTTTGATTTTTGTCTACTTTCCGGTGTTTTCCCAAATGGTTTCAGTCTCACAATGAACCGAATTGTCCTCCCTGGAATCGTTCTGCAGTACTCGTTAACTAGATTCGATTTATGTTATCAATTATCATCTATCTTATGTGGATGAGCTATATATGGCTAACGTGGAAGCAGCAGGATTACGGATACTTTTTTGGGGAATTACATAATACTAACTAGATATTGGTGCCATACAAGTTGGGCTTTTGTGTGTGTTTTTGATTCTATAGTTTTTATCTGCTTAGTGTACAACAAGTGAGTGTTTTCGAGTGATGTACTTCTAGCAAGCAGTAACTACTATACTGACTAAAAAATGTTTCTACTTCTTCTCTATCTTTTCTCCTCCTCTTCTTTACCCTCTTCTTTCTCCCTCCCTTTAACCTTTTCTTACCCCTCTTCATGCTCCACATCGTATTTCTCTTCTCATTCGTGACCCTCTTATTCTTCCTCTTCCTTCCCTTCTTGTATCTCTTATTCTCTCTTCTTTTTCCACGATTGTTCTTTATTTTCCTTGATTTTATTCTTGTTCATATGTGTGCTCTTCCTCTTTTTTCTTCCACCTCTTCTTGTCCCACTTTTCCCTCCTCTCTTTCCTTCTGTTCTTGCCCCTCTTCTTGCTTCTCATCTATTCCTTTTCTTTCTCCAATTTTGATCCTATAATTGCTGCTTTTACGAATCTTCTTCTTCCTCCAGTTGTCTTCCCTTTCTTACCCTTCTTATTCCTTTTCCACCCTCCTCCTCTCTCTGCTCCTCTCTGTGCTCATCTACTTGTTGGTCGTCTTCTCCCTATTCTTCTTTCCCTATTTATTCTATTTCCACTCTTTTTCTGGATCCTCTTTTTCCTTGTCTTCTTTCTTATTTTCTTTCTTTTTCCTCTACCCCCAACCACCCTCACTCCATCCCTATTTTCTTCCTGTTCTTCTTCTTTTTCATTCATTTCAATTTCTTTCTTCCTTTTAATGTCTTCTTTCGTCTTCTTCTTCCCCGTATTATTCTTTTTCTTTCCGTCTTTCCTTCTTCTTTGCTCCCTCCTCATCACTATCAGCATCACTTTTTTGGGTATGTTTTCTTCTTCTTCTTCTTTTTCTTCTTCTTCTTCGTCTTCGTCTTCTTCTTCTTCTGCTTCTTCTGCTTCTTCTTCTTCTGCTTCTTCTTCTTCTGCTTCTTCTTCTTCTGCTTCTTCTTCTTCTTCTTCTTCTTCTTCTTCTTCTTCTTCTTCTTCTTCTTCTTCTTCTTCTTCTTCTTCTTCTTCTCTTCTTCTTCTTCTTCTTCTTCTTCTTCTTCTTTTTCTTTTTCTTCTTCTTTTTCTTCTTCTTTTTCTTTTTGTTTTTCTTCTTCTTTTTCTTCTTCTTTTTCTTTTTCTTCTTCTTTTTCTTCGTTTTCTTCTTTCTTCTTCTTCTTCTTTTTCTTCTTTCTTCTTCTCTTCTTCTTCTTCTTCTTTCTTCTTCTTCTTCTTCTTCTTCTTCTTCTTCTTTCTTGTCTTCTTCTTCTTCTTCTCTTCTTCTTCTTCTTCTTCTTCTTATCTTATTATTACTTTATTTATAGTATTATTATTATTATATTTATTCTTGTTCTTCTTGTTCTTCTTCTTCTTGTTCTTGTTCTTCTTTAGTTTTTTTCTGTCTCTGTTCTTGTGCATTTTGATCTATTACTACCACTGATGTTTCTACTACGATTACTAATTCTACTACTACCACCAACATCGCCACCATTATCACTGAACTACTACAACTGCTACTACTACTACAACTGCTACTACTACTACTGCTGCTGCTATTACTACAACTGCTACTACTACTACAACTGCTACTACTACTACAACTGCTACTACTACTACAACTGCTACTACTACTACAACAACAACTACTACTACTTCTACTGCTGCTGCTATTACTACAAACTACTACTACTACTACTACAACTGCTACTACTACTACTACAACTGCTACTACTCCTACAACTGCTACTACTACTACAACTGCTACTACTACTACTATAACTACTACTACTACTGCTGCTGCTATTACTACAACTGTTACTACTACTACAACTGCTACTACTACTACTACAACTGCTACTACTACTACTACAACTGCTACTACTACTACAACTGCTACTACTACTACAACTGCTACTACTACTTCAACTGCTACTACTACTACTGCTGCTGCTGCTATTACTACTACAACTTCTATCAAACACCACGCCACCACTACTAGTGTTACAAACGCTACGTCTATATCTGTTTCTCCTACTATTACCATTTTTGTTGTCGGTAGTGCTGCTGCTACTACTGCTGCTGCTACTACTACTAATGCTACTACTACTACAACAACTACTACTGCTGTTGCTGCTACTGCTACTACTACTTCTGGTACTGATGCTGCTCCTCCTTTCGTATATGTGTAAGAGCCACGCTCTGAGTGCGCGACGATTTTCCCCTTATGTACAATGTCGACATCACGATCTCCTCCCCCACATTATGGATCGCAGCACATTTGATGCGATACCAAGACCCACAATCCATAACTGTAATCTTCACGTGTTCGTCGCGGTTCCAGTTGGGCCAATTTGGACCGCTCATTATTTCCAGGAGAGATAATATTTAACTTCCTCCAAGTCCAATGAAGCGTTAACCGGTGTTAAGAGTATTCTCGTGCCACGGGATAATTTTTCACTCGACTTGATTGCAAAGTGTATCGGTGTATGAGAAAGCAGTATCACGTACGAAAGGAAATATTGTTTCTATTGCATGTCATCAGGTTCATTCAATATCCTGCCCCCACCCTGCTCGTACGTTATCCTGTTTATTTGTCCCCCTTTCCCGTTGCGTGAAAATGTGTGGCGACGCTGTGTCGCAATGTGTCAGTATTACAGAGCACGCAATATATCCTACGCCATGCGTCGTAACTGAAATCAGTTGACATTACGGTTAGAATGTGAGTGGAAATACTTGTTGTATGAGTGATTTCAACAGTGAATGATTTAGTATTTCTGACGGAATTGTACCAGCTATCAAAAGTAAGGTTGTTTACAAACATTTACATTTAGATATTAAAACACTTTTACGGTTAAACATTAATAGACTTGTGAAGTAAGCATACATTCAACTTACGTTTTTTTTTAATAGAGCAAAAAAATATAGGTGCCAGTATTCACTAAAAGTTTTCTGTTAGGTATCGGGACTTACCACAAAGTGACCACCGCAGTCGCAATAAACAAAATTATACGTTGAAAAAAGTTTGCAGTGCTGCAACTGCCAGAAAAATAATGTCCTGCATTCAATCG
>CAJHNH020000917.1:210000-217531 GCA_905116865.2 Candidula unifasciata
CGCACTTGAATAAACATTGTTTATGCCCCTCAAGCCTTCCCCTGTCTCTAGAAGATTTATAAAGGGTTCTGAGACACCATCCCCCCCCCCCTTTCCCCCCTCCTCTATTTTGTCTCTGCTAGCAGCGCTCCTGTCAAGCACAACTGTGTAAGAAGAACTTGTAAGAAGAACTGGTGTTATCTCTCCAACTCCTTTTACAAACCTTCTTTGTTGCAAAGAAGCTATTTCAATACAATTATCGGCCTTTCCTAAATCAGGATCCTAAATCAGTTTTTACCTTTTCAGTTTTGAATTAGTCTGATAAAGGTTATACAAGAAACACTGGAAATTAATTTTGCCGAAAAGAAAACTAGACAACTTAAAAAATGAATGGGGAAACTTTTACAACCATAACCTCACAGACTTCACTGGTTGTTGTCGTGGCTGTTAAAGTTACTGTAATTAGGTTGAAGGGAGTGTCTGTGATTGGCTTGCTTTTTGTTATACAAACTGGGATTTGTGTAATATCTAGATAGCAAAATCTATCAGTAGCAGCTCAGAGGGGTGGGTGGGGTGTGAAACTTGTTTTCTGCCAAGGGTCATTTGGAAATTAATAATGTAATTCACGTTTCGTAAAAAATCATTAACCTTCGTGCTATTTACCTGGCTTGTATTAATATTGTACTGCGTTTCTGCGGTGTCCCTTTTTGACCTTGCACCCATTTCTTTCTTGTAGCTTGTTGTTCTCATGTAGTACATACGTTCTAACAGCTGGCTGGTTTTGGTTCAATTCTGACCAGATGACGACTAAAGCAGTTGATTCTTTAAAGCTCAATGACATCATTTACCAGTACTGATTTTCCCATTGTTCTTAGTTCTTCATTGGTGTTAAATATGACAGGCAATAAGCTGGGTCATCTTCTCTGTGCTATGTCATGTTATCACATGGACAAGTGCTGAAAGAACTTTGCCTGGAAAAACCACGATAGCCATACATAAAAATGCTGAGGCTGGTTTTGCAACGTCCTGTAAAGGATACGCAACTGACTTTTTAAAATGTTATCACAATCGACGCCACCGTACACAGTGCAATGCTATCAGTGCTCAATCTTCCGAGGCAGCTGCTATTATATTGTACCTCCTATAAATGTTTTAATATAAATTTGATGTATTCTGTGTCATGACAATATAAAAAACACAAACTGCAGTCTTCTGCTAGTATGAGAACCAGCTACACACACACATATATAGTGATTGTAACTGGCTGACATGGTATGTTAAGAAAAGTGGAGTCAGGTATGTTCCGTGTAGAGAGGCAAGCATTGCTTTAGACGTCCAAGGTAGATAGCTTAGTTTGGATATTTTCTCCAGTGTATGCTGGTGTGTTGGGACATGAACAGACAAATAGATTGGCTGGTTCTGCACCACTTGGTGGTACATGCCAAGCTAGATGTTGTCAGGGCCCTTTTGGAAGCGAGTTAACAGTCCGGAGGCATAAACAGATCATTACGGTATGAAGAGAATAGAGCTGCAAGAAGTGAGACCGACGCTAAGGGGAGAGGCGAAACGGACATACAGTCAGTATTTTACTGCTGCCATGGGAACTGGAACTTTGTGCTTGCTGCTGAAGTTAGAAACAGCGCAAGCTTATGCGCTTATGCTATTATAAATTTTGGTTCTTAATTATTCCAGTATATGCTATACCATTCAATCTATGAAATAGCCAAACTACGCCTCAAAGTGAAATAAACAATAAATAGTATAGATGCATTGAAAAATACTACTATCTAATTCTAATCTAAAGAGAAAGTTGACTAAAAAGCTCAACACTGGGGAAGCAGAAAAACGGCACAAAACAACTCAAAGTAACGTTTCGACCCGGCGGCCTTTTTCTTAAAACAAACAAAAAGTGAACTACACAAATAACAACGAATCTTACGATGACAACTCCTATCAATACGTTGTTACTTTTGTGTAGTTTACATTTGTTTGAAAAAAAAGGCCCGCCCGTTCGAAAAAACGTTACGTTTTTTGCTGACTTCCCCACTCTTTTAGTCAAATTTCTCTAATCCTTGTTTTTTGCAGTCCACCCCCTACAGTAATATTGACGAGACACGGTAAAAATTGTTAGGCAATGAGTTGTGCAACTTCTGTCCGCATTATTGAAATAAATTCGCGTGATCCAACATATACTAGATGTTTTAATATAAATCTACGGCAGTAATAAACAATGTAATTTTACTAATTTTACATGTAAAATTTACGATACTTGTTCTATATGGTTGGCGCATCATATATCTAGTTTACATAAATGTTCACGATAACGGAAGTGACGTGGACAGATCACAGATTTGTCGCTTGCGACCAAGTTGAAATATTTCCAGCGCCGGACAATGGATGATAACTAATCTAATTTGCTAGCAAGGAGATCCCCTCATTTGTGTCGACAAATTTTTTTTTTTTTTTTTTCAAATGAGTTTTTGGCCATGTATTGATTGGCTTCAAGGCTGGAAACATTCTAAAATGCGGGTTATAATCCGTTCAGGAATTCATGAAAACATCTGTAATATATTTTCTTCGAAAACTGCTAGTCAGAACGCAATGATGCTTTGCAATACAACCTTTGAATATTCATGACGCAAAATAATATTAATCTTTCATCCAAAGATGCTCATCATTTTGCTAATTGGCCAATTGCATTGATCGTTTCGAACCATTGTAACTTAGAATAACATTTCTAATTTTACAGTAAGCATGTTAATTTTAAGTTCAAGTGTAGAAAGATGCGTATCTTCGTAATTAGTGATGTTCTGTCCAGACAAAGCGAAATTTTTGTTTGTTTCTATGCTTCATGAATATCGCAATATAAATGACCCATCTTATATTCCCTGCAGAAGTGCTGGTACAGTAAAACGGTAACCTTCTGCATAGTTATAAATGTGCATCTAAAACTCATTAGGAAATCGATGTCTGTGTCAGTTTTGATAAGCCAACTACAGGTCACAATAACTCAACATTATTGTTTGGATACGCCTTTAACTAAACAACATTGAAAGACGTCTTGTTCTGGGTTCCGTTCACTAACAGACTGACATTGCGCAAAAAAATCATGAATTACAGTTTTTCTTTGATACCCTGTTGAACTTTTCACAATATGCTTATTAAAACTACTTCTTGAAACTAATGAAAGTAAACCTTCCACAACTCTACAGTAGTTTCACGATAAATATTCATATCGCAAAAAAAGTGGGGGGGGGGGGCGGACTGAATTTGATATTTTTCTTAAAAGTAAAAGTAAAGATCCCTGTTCACGCCTTAGGCGCATCGGGTAAATTGGAAGAGCACCCATATTTTTACAGACCAATCGGCACTAGGTGGGTAATGTGGTCAACATTACGCCAGCCGTCTTTACTTCCTCAGGACATACATCCTAGTACCCATTTTAGGCTGGGTCGACCTGCGACGCCCCATACCATGTTACAAATCCACGCAGCCAGCAGTGGGTTTCGATCGCAGTACGCTGAAATTACGAGTCAGACTCGCAATGCCTAAGCCACGGACGCCGCACGAATTGTTTTCTTAGTGGGGAAACAATATTTCCTTAACTTTAGGGATGTCTGGAGTGAGTATATCAAATTTCATTACAATCAGTCCGTTAGTTTACAAAATATTAAAATCTTTTATTGTTTATGAATTTCTGAATATTCTATAGCATGTAACATGGACACTCACAAATACACACACATATACACACACACAGACACGCACCACGCATGCGCGCGCACCCGCACTCACACGCACACAAATATTTGGAGACGAGAGGCCGCACAGTAGGCTTAAGCCTTGTTTAAGTGTCTAATATGACTGCTAATGTGATGAAGGGCAAATATATTTAATAGTATACATGAAGAAAAAAAGAGGGAGAAAAAGCAATACATAAATAAGCTACAACTTATGAAGGATTTGGAGCTACTCAATCCTCTTACAAATTAGGGAGAAGAGTGGAGGGGGAGGGAGGGTTTGGTTGTGTTGAGCTGACCTGTAAATGGGGGGGGGGGGGGAGAGGTATGGCAGGTGTAGGATGTCGGGGAGGGAGAGACCAGTTAGTTTAGACCCTGGTCATCTGTGTAGAGATTCGACATCACAACATTCAGGAAACGCACCACATTAGCTCCCTATCGCACCTGAACTGCCAGTGAAGACTCTCCTTACCGAGGGGTCAGCCACGACCGGCTCCAGCTGACGGGCCGTGCTGCTGACGTCACCGGGTCGGTCTAACGACAGCGGTTCTCAAAGAAGAAGACAATTTAAATTTTAACTTTTAAGTATCTACGTGCCTTCTTTATTAATTTCAAAAATTTTAGCCGTCGTTTCTTGATCTATTGTCGCAGCACCCCTGGCATACGCTTACTGCACCCCAGGGTGCCTCAGTACCCAGTTTGAGAACCGCTGCGTTAACGCATGGTTAGCCTGACCCTCTGACGTCAGCAGCACGATCCGTCAGCTGGAGCCCGTCGTGGGCCAGCCTATATGCCTACTCTCTAACCAACACGCCCGCCTTGCCTGGGAAAAATATCCACATGATTATTCCCATCCGCGATCTCTGAACTGATGCGATCCATTCCGCACTAATAAAACCTGATTCCTCATTCCTCAGCATGTTGTGAGAATCCTATAGCCTAACAAAATGTGTGGGTGAGATGTTCTTCACTTACCAGAAGGCTGCAGTTACCACCTCAGCCTCCATTCTCGTGCTGTATATAATTAATGTCCTACGCCAGGTTATGCTTCTGCGCCGTGGTTTTGCAACGAAATCCCATCCACTATTTCTGCCTCTGCTCACTGACCAGTCACTGTATATGATTACATCTCAGGGCCTATAGATATCCTCTGTCAGCTGTTTAACATCTGCGTCTACTCTTACATCCACCCGTTCCATGCATTTCCTCCCCAAGGTGATTATAATAATTAGAAGAACTCTACATGGGAGCATGAACAGCAGGTGTCCACCGATCATCAGTAGAAAGATCCCTCGCTGACGATTGTTTCGGCCCATAACTTCCTATAGAATCTCAGAGGGTGGGCCGACCTGGGTCATGACGCCAGGCCCCGATCTTTCCCTGCTGCATTTTACCGGATGTTCTCGGACAGGGCGTTGGAAATCGAAAAGAGAAGCCAAACGCCGCTGCCCGGGCAAAATTTCAAGTTAAAAATCTACCCAAATATTTCAAGCTCCTCGCTGGTGCTACAGAGCCTGTGCACTGCGCTTAGCGACTTCGGACTCAGACTTGAGTTAGAAGTAGAACGGAGCACTTATGGGGTTACTACCCATGTGCCATGATGTTGATCCATAGTTCAAAGCCTCAAACCTCTCGGACAGGGTCAAGACGATATGGTGATTTTTAACAGGTGCTATAAGAATTATGGTATTTTTCGCTTCGGTAGCTGATTATATTTGACTTAAGGTACTTTTATCAATTCCTTTTCTCGACAAATCTCTTTATTAGACACCAGTGCTATATAGCCTAGGCCATCCAGGATCTGACCCTCTTTAATCTTGCACCCTTCACAGTGTCCTTTCCCATATGAAGGATATGTTCTTTGTCACTTGCAACTACGCCAATTAATACAACTGACGTATTTAAGTATTTTAGTTTTGATGCTGTCGATGAGCTAGTTTCCGTTCGGGTCAGAAAGTGTTGAATGTCAACATTATTTTTTCTGTTTCTTGATGCAAGAAATTATGGGAACTTTTTTCTAAAAGATTTCAGCTTGAAAGCCTCGATTTTCTTCTTTTTTTTGTGTGTGTGATCGCAAACTGGCTAATGATTCAGAATCTAAGTTGCCATAGGAAAAATGCATGTTTTCAGCAACAACATAAATTTTTTTTTTTAAATAAATTTTTGCTACAAATAAAAATTATAAAATTCCTAATGGTGGTGTAATCGAGAAAAAAAATTGTAACTAAACAAAAATGTCCGTACCTTGCTATAAGCTTTTAATATTTAGTTTACTAGATAAACTAGCAAAGATGTAATAATTCCTCACCGGATGAACGTGTTTATAGCTGGGTTTCAAAATGCAGTGACGGGGGCTATGACTATTTGCAAGCATTTTGAAAACATATTCTAGTTGTCACAGAAAAAAGGAGATTAATATGAACTGAAAACTGGAACACCCGTGTCACGTGGGCTGTAGCTTTTATTCTTTCCCGCGAATGACCCCGAATTTTAAACATGATCATGCAAATTTGAAAAGCAATGAGTGTTTTCATGTGCAAATTAGGCGGACTAGAAGTCACAAAACAGTAATTGTGAAATATACAATTGCGCAAAGTCGGTGATATTTCGGTAGAGTCATTTTTGAGTAGTCTTGTATCCTACCAGTTGGAGTCGTTAATCTGTTTCAAAGTCTTTAATGTTTGCCCCATGATAACTGGTATACGAAGGAGGTTGCAGATGAATATTAGCTGTGTGTCTGCGATGTTGTAGTATAAGGAAGTTGTGCATGAAAGAGGTCCCGCATGAATATGATATAGAATTTATATCAATGGGACTGTAAACAGGAAACCATGTGCAAGAGAGAAGATATACGTAAAGCAAAGGTCCTTTTTCAACGCCTTTAGGCGTATGGCGTATATAGGGCTAGACCTATATTTTTATAGTCCCATCGGCACAAGATGGGTGATGTGGTCAGCATCACGCCGGCCGCCTTTACTTCATGGGACTGCACCCTGTACCCACTCAAGACTGGGTCTAAATGGGAGTCAAGGTCATTTTAAAAAAAAGTCCGGCTTCGCCAGGGAGCGAACCCACGACCTTGTGATCCACGCGCGAGCGGCTAGCCGCTAGACCATAGCGAAGAGAGAAGATATACAAGTGATAACGTATGCGACAGAAAATGCACACAGTTGAGGCTGTCAATAAGTGACGCCATTCACGAGAATTTAGAGGAGAGATCACATACACAAAAGAGAATTTAGAGGAGAGATCACATACACAAAAGAGAATTTAGAGGAGAGATCACATACATAAAAGAGAATTTAGAGGAGAGATCACATACACAAAAGAGAATTTAGAGGAAAAATCACATACACAAAAGATAATTTAGAGGAGAGATCACATACACAAAAATGAATTTAGAGGAGAGATCACAGGAGAGATCACATACACAACAGATAATTTAGAGGAGATATCACATACACAAAAGAGAATACATAATATACTATACAATATAATGTGTAACAAAGAGTGAGTTGAGTCAAGAATTGACATCACAGTACTCAGGGCATTCAGATGCATGCTCCGTCTTCATCTTCAGTAGCCAGCGCAGAGTTCCAATACTGGTGGTACCGGTCACAATCTGGTTATATGTCCGTCCTGCCTTTCCTCTGAGTGTAGTGAGCCGGCCAGACCCTCTGGTTATACCCAGGTGCCTCATTCTCTCCAGGCCATAATAATCTTTTTTCTCTACTGATTCTGTTGCTTGTTCCCAAAGGGCCTTGACCACATCTGCCTTATGTAATAGAGAATGCATACAAAAGACATTGTAC